>SCDY01000205.1:0-81032 GCA_004143825.1 Drosophila micromelanica
GTTTTGAAAATAAAAATTTTTAGATTTTTTTGGTCGAAAATCATGTGGTCCCCCCTTGTAAATTTCTGAAATGATGGCGTTTGATGGCACTTTTGTCATTATTTTTCCTATAGATTAATTCTATATTCAAAATAAAAATATATAAACATTAAAACTGATTCTGAGGTGATAAATTTTGATTGTCAAATTGTTTGCCGAAATAACAATTTCGGCAAGTAACACTGTGAACGAGTATTGCGCTGTCGGTTACAGCCGACTGCGAGGCTCTTATTACATTCTTTTTTTTTTTTAATTGGTTTGAAGCACGTCATGCAAATGCAGAAACTATGTACATATGGCCCGTCGGAGCCGTTGAACGACCCCAAAACATTGGATGTTGGCGAGCACCCTTCAGGCTGCCCCAGAATGTGTGAGTTGTGCAATTAACCCTAAAGGCCAGCGAGGCACTAAAGACGACGTCAAATAAAACAGAAACAGAGGCTATGGAAGCCGTCGGCCATAAAATATATACAATTATTACGACTGTTTTTTCTTGTTTTTCTTATTTTACACTCAAATGGTTGCAGTGCATAATTATGATGTCTTTGTAGGAATTCTTTTTAAAAATAAATAATAATGAAAAAAAATATTTCTCATAGAAAGAAAAGTTTTATAAAAAACAACATTTACTTGGCTTTTGTGGCAGTCAAATAATATAATATTTTGCTTTTGTTCCTATATTGAACTTATATAAAATAAAGCCTTCTAACTGATAGGGTATTAAATCTTCGAATTGTTCTTTTATACTCTTAACGTTATGTCAAAAAAAGATTTCTTGTACTTTCAGCTTATATAAATATTCGATTACATTGAATTATAATAATAGAGCACAATTGAATTTATGTGAAGCGATATCCAAAAATAAAAAGTTGATTATCCAACAACACAATAAGCGACATAAAGTTCATGTTGTGCAACAAGAATTTGACATTTTATTCAGCCAGATGAGCTACATAAATTGTAAAATTTATATAACAGTTTATCTGCTTGTCCAGTAACAGGTGGATTATATGCCTTCTAGGTTCAAGTTGTTTTTGTGAATCTGCATAGCATTTTGTTTTTCAATATTTTTACATTTAAGTATGAATCATTTCATAATCAAGAGTTTATGTTGCATAAAAATAAAACTCTTGTATTAAGTGTATTGCAAGAACAATTGAATTTAAGATAAGCAATTTAACATTCTTTTATTTTAAAAAGCTGTTGAAAAAACACGAACATGTTAATCAATAAAAATGCTGTCTAAAGTCTTACAGATTTTTGTTAATTGTCCAGGGCAATTTAGACCCCTCTATGCGATTCTCATAAATTCATGTAAGGGCTGCAGACTTTTGGTGTTTTCAGTGATGTGTGTGTTCTTTTAAAGTGATGTTTAAAATTCTTGTTTTTTCTCTCTTTTGCTCTCTCTCTAAGTCTCTATTGATCTTCGTCTTATGTTCTCTCTTTCTCTAAAATAACCAATCAATTTTTCAATAGATTCTTTTTCTTTTATATTTCCCAAGTAAATCACAAAAGAATCGAAAATATGATAAACGCCAGTTACAAATTAAGTTAGCCCCACAAAAAGAAAAAAAAGTACCACCTAATAGCTGGGAATCGCTCAGGTGTATCGAACAATATCGTCGCCAAGTTGCTCGAGTTCCTCGGGCAGGGCGCAGCATTTCCAGGACTCCTGAACGCCGAACTTATAGATCGTCTCGTGAAAGTAGAGTTCGCTGGGCATAATGAAGGCGGTGGGAAAGTCCAGATTATTCATTGTATCCGGAAATTTTTCCAATTGAACACTAAAACCGGAATTTTGATAATATCGTGCACAATTCTTGCCCATAATTGGTTCCTCGTCCCGGGAATCGTCCGGAAAATCGTTGGCAGTCGTAAATCGCATGCCCGGCTGATTACTGTGAATTTCCATAAAGCGACCCGATTCCGGATGCAGAAAGCGTCCAACGAAATGCAGGACACTCGCATCAAAGTCCTTATCGATGGCATAGCACACATCGAAACCGGGCACCGATTTGTTCTCGAACTGACGCAAACGATCCCCAATAAAGGCCGGCACACGCATATCGTACACCGTATTGTTCACCTCGACAAAGCGACCCGTCGGCATCGTCTCCTCGTCCGTCTCGATTGTGTGCTCCGCCGCGATCACCAGACGATGCTCCAATATACCCTTGCGGCCCGCCCGCAGTCCGGCCAAATTGAAATAGCAATGATTGCTGATGTTCACGGGCGTGGTCTGATCCGTGCGCGCCTCGATGCGCATATAGAAGCGATTGTCATCGTCCATCGTGTAATGGAGCAGCACGGCCAGATTGCCCGGATAGCCCTCATGGCCGTGCGGCGAACTATGGCTGAGCGTTATCCCGTCCGGCCGCAACATATGCAGATCCCAAATGATCCGATCGAAACCAATGTAACCGCCGTCGATCTGATGCTGACCTTTATAATTTTGGGATACCTTCACCTTGCGGCGATCCATTATGAACTCGCCGTTGGCCACACGATCCGCAATGCGACCCAGCATGCAACCGAAGTGCCTATTCCGATGCGCCTCATAGCCGGCGACATCGTTGAAGCCCAGAACAATGTCCTCGATATGATGGTATGCGTCCGGGCACCTGATGCTCTGTATCGTTGCGCCCAACTGGATGATTGTCACGGTCAGATGGTTCGAGTTGCTGATCGTATAGCTGCGCACCACCTGAGCCTTCTCCGTGAACGGATTGATGGCAATGCCAAAGATTTCCTCCACAACTTTTACCATTATCAAATTTTGAAATTTGGTTTAAAAAAAATTTATTTGATTTTTTTTTTTGGTAACGTTTTGTTTTACATTTCAAATGAGTTTTTCGGAAACAATGCCTGTTTAATTGAAATTAGGTGAGTGAATTCTTATCTCTTGCTGCTTAAGTTTGGGATATTTTTTCATTTGAATATGAGTAATTTTATAAAAGTTCGACGGCAAGGATTTATTTATACCCTCTACCTATTTAAAATGGTCTGATGGTCTCGAAAATGTAAATGTAATGTAATCTAATGGTAGATTAAGAACATTTTCTAATTTTGATGAAAAACGTATATTTTTATCGCCTTTCTATGTAATTCTCATAGTTTCCATTGAAGTCAACTGCTTTAATTATATTTGGTATTTGATTATATTTGGTATTTTAAAAAACCTTATATTTTAATCGCCTTTCTATGTGATTCTCATAGTTTCAATTAATGCTAAATGCTTTAATTCGATTTGGTTTATGTTTGGTATTTTTAAACGTTTTGGTTATTTATTATATATATTTACTTGTAAAATCCCATAAACAGGAGTATCAGCTGTTCATAGTAGGGCATCTTTAAGTCGGGCATATTTTTTGAAAATGTTTGTTGTGCGTCCTCTAAGTTCATTTCACGCTCAATCAATCTAACTTAGAGTGTTGAAACTTTGAACTTTTGACAGCCAACCAAAACAAAAGCAAAAAAGAAAACTTGAAATATGCCCTCAATGTTTTTGGATTGATAATGGATCATTTAGTTTGTCGGTTCAAATGGAGGGGTTCATTGGCTTCTGTGCAATATGCGTGAATTAGTCGAGTTTTATGTGTTGTGCAGATAAGTTAACAGGAACTTATCTTATCAACTAATCGCTTCCTGCACGGAACCATATATATATATTATTTATACCTTTTTATTGTTTATATAAAGTTGGGCCCATGAAGTTGCTCTATTTATTCGTTGGCCTGGCCTGGATTTAATTACAATGCCAATAACCATGGCAAGAATTATTAATATGTATTCATTATAGTCACGACTGAATAATTCAATATGTGACCTACAGTGCATGCTATATATATGTGAATGCACTTCGAAAAAAATATATTTTTAGCACTCAACACAAAGAGCTCCCAAAAGAAAATTTGCGTGAAAAATGATATTGGCTAAATAGAAAAATATTGGTCCAAAATTCTTGGTATTGTACTTGAGAAATTATTTTTCGTGCTTACACATTTTAATTTATTAAATATATTTTTTCAATTACAAAAAAATATCACTTGAAAAAAATAATATCAGAAATGCATAAATATAAAAAAAAATTAAAACTAATATAGACAACATTTTTGTCATTATCACATTCTGACAATAAACGCTGCAATATCTCTGCTATCATCGTTTTGAGTTATTATCTATTATATATTACTATCTCTATTTCTTAATTAAAAATACGCATTTTATCAATTAATGAGCAAATTATTAAGCCAATTTAAAATGTTAAGTTCGCGAGGACATCGATAAAAAGAGGCATGATAAGAATTTAAAGAACATTTAAAATCGTGTTGAAATAAAATAATTCATGTGAAAAGATCACAATTTTAATATTTGAACTCGTGTTATTTCAAAACCGAATTAGTTAAACTCAATCTGTTAAAATGTTTTTACGCTAATTTTAATTGTTCTAAGAGTAAAAGCTTTTCTTATGATATAATATATAAGTTTTTCGCTAAGTGTGTTCTATGACTGTATAATTGCCATAAATTGCGACGCTTAAATCCAAATTGCGAACTCTATTAAGCCCTACGGCTGGGCCATGGCTCATTGGCCACAATTTGCAGCACGTGCGGGTATTACTAAATGTAAAATCATAATTTTAGAAGCCGACAGCTGACTAACAGACAGCCACAGGCAAAAGCCGCATTTATCGAGGGCACATACGCATACACACAACACACATACACTCACACACACATACACACACACACATACATAGAACCGAGCAGCTGCTCCAGTTCCGCTCGATCCAGTCGCTTTAGCTGTGTTATTACGAATAGACGCGACGCGTTTAAAGGGTTACAAATAGGGCTAAAATGTTACCGATACTTGTATTAATAATCGCAGTGATTTCTATTTAAACTTGAATTTGAACTTGGAATAGATTTTAGCGCCCTTGTTTATAAGGTAAATACGAAAATATGTCATGCCTAAATTATATATAATGTTAAATCGAGTTTTTATTAAATGAAATTTACAAATTATATAAATACATATTATTTTGAAACGCTGATAAAAAAATAGAACATATTAATTATTTAACACAAATTTACAGCTTTTAACATTAATTTTGTAATTTTTAAAAAATTTTTGGAAAATGGTTTTCCTTTTAAATTTCCAAATATTTAAATATATAAAATTCCAATAACCAAATAAATAAGCAATTTATGAATACACAAATGTCTGTCAAATTTGTAATATTTTATTTTTATTTTATTTTATGGTTATTAGAGCGTAATAATACAAATAATAATATACAGATAATCGATTGGGGCCGGATTTCTCAAGTTGCCATCAACTTGACAGGCAGTTGACATTTAATCGACAAGTTAACATCGACATCCGGGATAAAGTTGTGCAGCATGTCAAAATAGTTGTTGAAAGGAACTTGCGAAAAGCAGGCAACAATGTACATATAGTTCAGAAAGTTGGTCCAAATATCGAGTACCCAAAACTCAACTAACAACTAAATTGTTATACCGAACAGACAACAAAGAAAAATAAATATATTTTATATTTTATAAAGCCGTCAATTTGTTAAAGGCATCTGATACGTATGTATAGCTTGTTAGTCTAGTCTATATATTTTACACATGTTTCGACAGTTTTGACATATTAAAAACAATCAGTGTACAAGGTCCGCTTTTCGATCTATTAATATTGCAGTGTTTTCACACATGCGTACATACATATACTTATCACACATGACTAAAACGAATTCATTTTTAGTATACAAAGTACACACGTCAAAATGTATATAAGAAGCTCTGGAAATGTATTCGATGTACATATGTACTGTATACTGTATTACATTTTGTTGTTGGCTGCCTTATTTAGAATCTATTTATTTGTGCAGTTTAAACGAAGCAAAATCCTTCGAGTAACTATAGATTTAAGTCTGAATACATTTGCATGTCATGTGTACGGAGATGGGTTTGTTATCAACCTTAAAGACATCGTCGTACAACTATTGGAATGTTATAATGCCAGTAACTTGATATGCATATGTTGCTGAATCCCCCCCCACCGTTTTAAGCGATTATGTTTGCAAGTTTGTTTTACATATTTCGCATACCCTGTAATCATAAAATTTACGAAAAGAGGCATTATAGTTATATTCAAATGCATGTAATGGACTAATGACAACTTATACTTATATATATTTTTTATACCTCTTTTTTTTCTAGTTTATTTATTCTAATATTTATGTTACTCATATTTATCACAAACTCATACTTACACTTATACTGATTCTTATACTTACTTATAATTTAACTAATACTTATACTTATACTGATTCTTATACTTACTTATAATTTAACTAATACTTATACTTATTATTTTACTTGTACGCACACTTATACTTATTTTTATATTTATACACGTACTTATAATTTGACTTATACTTATTATCTTACTTAATCTCACTTAAACTTATTCTTATACGTATACACATACTTACATACATACTTATAATCGAACTTATACATATTATTTTACTTTTACTTCTACTCATACTTATACTTATTCGTATATTTATACACATACTTGTAATCCAACTTATTTATTCTTTTTATTATACTCACACTTATACCTATTTTTATATTTATACACAGACTTATAATCCAACTTATACCTCTTCTTTTACTTTTAAAGACTTATAATCCAACTTATATTTATGTTTTCCTTATACTCACACTTATACGTATTCTTATATTGATACACAGACTTATACTCCAACTTATATTTATTCTTTTACTTATACTCACACTTATTCTTATGCTCATAAACACATTTGTGTTTATACTTGTACTTTACCTTTACCTTAAAAGTTTGAAAGTGCAGGGTATTTACTAGTTGAGCTCTCTCATTGCAATTCTTCACGCGTTCCGTAGCAACCTTAGCTGTCCAAGTTGTTGTTGGGTGTACGCCGAGTTGGTTCGAGGTGTTGCTGTCAACGACTGTTCGCTGGGCTGCACATACAAAGCGATTTAAAGTTGAACTAGGTAGGACTGCCACTGCCACTGCCACTGGCACTGACCCTGTGACTGACATGGGGAAATGGCAGACACGACGGTGACATACGTTTGGATGATTGTAGAGCATGGGATTTAACAATTAAGCCCTACTAGGGCTGCATTTGGGTCGACAGAGACTTAAAATGTTTTAGTGACCCTTTACGAAGGGACGCTTTAAAACCCTTAGTTTTTGTGATACTCTGTGATTTTAACTCATGAATCAAATATAATATATATGATACATACAGCTGTTGTAATATAAATAAATATTCACTTGATATTCATGTACAAAATTAGCTTTATTAAATTTTATTGTATGTCATACAAAATGTCAATTAATATAGTTATCATAATTGCTGCAATATTTGGAAACGACTTTCGATTATATTTCCTTTCGCTATTTCGATAAAATTTGCTTAATATTAAAGCCAGCCTTGATAATTAAAATAGACGTTTACTTCTTTTTTCCATTATTGTGACCTTGCTACGTAGTTTATCTTTTATTTTATTTTATTTAATTTTTTTATTTTTGCATTTTTATCTGGCTTTGCAAGGCGAAGAATCTTTTATTAAATTTTGAATCAGTTTTTCTTTAATCATAAATTTTGTGTAAGAAACAGTTTGGAATTTTCTAAGTAATGAAATTTGCTTAAAAAGTTTATATTCTTAATCAGGATGATTCGCTGTAACGATTTAGCAATGTCCGTCTGTCCGTTTATATAAATGCAGCGATTTCTGAAACCAAACTAAACACTCAAACTTTTCAGCTATATGCCATATGCAAAACAAATTTATAATTTCCAATTACTTGCCTTAACTTAATTTTTAAAAATCGATAAAAATCGATTTTAGGACTTTTCTTTGTTACTTGTAGTTTACAAGTTGTTCACGAGCTTCTTGTTTTTATATTATTATTATTAATATTATTATTATAATGGATCATATTCAATATATCTTGCAGATGCCGGGACTTGTGGTCTTCAGACGTCGCTGGTCTGTTGGCTCTGATGATCTGGTGGTGCCAGGTGCATTTCTCTTGGCGATACATTTCATATGGTATATTCAAACTGTTGATATCGTAAAACCCTGTTCAAAGCTAACTCTATAAAATTTATTTTTCCTGCAGTTTTGTCCTTGTCGCTGTCTCATTAGTTTTATTTGAATACGACACAAGTGTTTTAAGTGTAAAACTCTTGTTTTGTCATCTAATAGGGTACTTGTTTATACTATTTTGTAAGTATGCAAAAATTTAACAGAAAAAAACTATTAGCTATATAATTGTATACTACAATTTATTATATTTGAACAGTTTCAATATGCGTAGAAATAGGCATTTGTGTGATTTCGATGCGCGGCAGCATTTTGGACTCCGAGGCGCGTACATCGATCAATATGTGGATATATCTCAAGAGCTGTACGTATTATTTTTTGTCAACATTTGTAATTCCATAATAATCTATGGATATTTCTTTGCCATAGTGGTGATATTATTTGATATTTCATGGCTGATAATGGGCTCAATATGGCTGTCCAATTATTACATGGACGCGCCCATCGATGAGGCTAAAAAGATATTTATAGGTAAGTAGCATTTGTCACAAATTTAACTTCGGAATTTATCCAAAAAAAATTGAATTAAAAAAATTAGAAGATATTTTTTATTAATTAAATTTTCAATTTAAATTGAATTTTAATTTAGTGGGTAAATAAAACACATGTATTTTTAATATCTATAGAAGTTAGAGAGTTTTAAATATAAGCTCTTGTATAGGCAGTTAAGTTTTTTGACAAACTATCGATAATAAGTTTAAGATATATTTTTACAAGTTTAAAATTGATTTTTAATGTAAACAAAAAAAAAAAAAAAAAAAAATAAAGCACATATATTTTCGATATCTAAAAAAGTTACAGACTCTTAAACATAAAATCGATAACTTTCCTCGATAAATCGATTTTTTTTAAGTTAAACATTAAAGGAATCAATCTTTGTTTTTTATTTTCAATAATAAATATTTCATATTTTTTTTCAATGCAAATTTGAACTGAAAACACTTGCAGCTATTATCATATGCAACTGGACGTTGGTGTTCATCACGCTGGTGACCATCTGGTGCACATTCGATGCAGCTGGTCGTTCCTGGGTCAAGATGAAGAAATACCAGCGCTCGATGCGTGAGACTGAATCGCGATTCAACTATAAGCGCAGCAACAGCATGAATCGCAACTGGCGGCAACGGTACGCAGATCAATGAACCCACCAAGTAGTCCTAATCCTTGTGTTATTCCCCATATTAGGAAGGTGATGCGCGCCTATCAGGACAGTTGGGATCATCGCTGTCGCCTGCTGTTCTGTTGCATGGGCTCGTCGGAGCGGAATCGCAACTCGTTTACGGATATTGCGCGATTGCTGAGCGATTTTTTTCGCGAATTGGATGTGGTGCCATCGGATGTGGTCGCCGGTTTGGTTCTGTTGCGTAAATTTCAGCGACTGGAGCGCGAGGCGATCGTTAGACAGCGCAAAAATGGCACCTACGAATTCCTCAGCGGCGTGCCAATCACCGAGCACACACAGTTCCTAGCACTCAACGATGCCAAAAACTATGACTTCTTTCAGACGGTCATACACTATATGTACTTTGCCCAGGGCGCCTACGGCTGGCCAATGTACGTCATTATCAATCGCAGCAAAATGTGGCATCTGGTGCCGGAGCTGAAGTGAGTATGGCTATCAATCTAACTGCCTCTTCAAATTTCAATTGGTTTCTCGCTAAAACATAGTCAATTAGTCACTATCAACCACGTCAATCAATCAATCAATCACACTTTCAATTATTTTCAATTCTTCTATTTCCTCTCTCACAATTCACACTCTCAATTATCCTCTCTCTTACATACTTTTTTCTCTGTCTCTTCCTCCCTTTTTTATTCTCTCGCATTTCTTATTCTTATTCTTCACACCCGCTCTCTTTACTCTTCTACTTTGCCTTACTTCCTCACATTCGCTCTCACGCATTTTTAAATACCGCCTCTCTATGCGATTTTCATTACCTCGAGTAGGGTGTAAGGTTTATTTTTTTTTTTATAAATTTTTTTAAAGTGAACTAAATGTTTATTAATATTGCATTTTCTTAACATTTTTTGCAGGTGTTTTGGCTGCTGTTGCGGCAGCGGCGACGATGGTGAGGTGATCCAGGACAATTGCTGCTACTGCAATTATGCGGCACTGAAGAAGACCCTGCAGCTGGGCGACATCGATATTGTGTATGCCACGTACCATGTGGATGTGGGCGAGACGCCGTTCTTTGTGGCCGTCGATTACACGCAAAAGAAGATCGTGATCAGCATACGCGGCACGCTGAGCATGAAGGACATACTCACCGATCTGAATGCGGAGGGTGAGGTCCTGCCGCTGCAGCCGCCGCGCGACGATTGGCTCGGCCACAAGGGCATGGTCCAGGCGGCCATCTACATACGCAACAAACTGCAGCAGGAGAATCTCATTGAGCGCGCCCTGCAGCGCAACGCGGACCGTTTGACGCACACCTTCGATCTGGTCCTCGTAGGGCATTCCCTTGGCGCCGGCACTGCGGCCATATTGGCCATACTGCTCAAGCCGGATCATCCGACGCTGCAGTGCTTCAGCTATTCGCCGCCAGGCGGTCTGCTCAGCATGCCAGCCGTCGAGTACTCCAAATCGTTCATCACCTCTGTGGTGCTGGGCAAGGACGTGGTGCCGCGCATTGGCCTCAACCAAATGGAGGCGCTGCGGGCGGATCTCATCAATGCCATTCAGCGCAGCGTGGATCCCAAGGTAAGCCGGGTGCTTATTTTTCTTTTTCTTAAACACACTGCTTGCAACGTAAAGGAAGGTATATTGAGTGCAAATTATGGAGTGGTTCTAAACCAACATGGGGTCTTATTTTAAAAGAAAGAAATATGCTGATCAGTACCGAGAGTCCTTCCACAACAACTCATGCATTGGAAAAACATCTCAGTAGTGCAACCGATCTTATTTTTGGTATGTCGGCAAACCACATACCTTTAGATGATGGAAATGCCCCCCATCTGAGGTCGAACCCAACCAAAGCTCTAGAAGCATTTATGTGCATCAACCACCTGAACATCCAATCACGACTATTTCTACAGAAAAAATCAAAAGAAAGTTTGAAGTTCCAAGAAAAAGAATTTCCTGGATAGCCCAGCAGTAATAAAATCCCTGCAAGCATCTACCATCAGATGAGCTCAGCTCACTCAGCACAAGTAATTCTTTTTTTCTGGCTGTCAACGCACTTCGAATAGAGTATACGGCAGTCGTTCATGGTCGCTTGCATATGTCTGATTCTGGTGATTTTTTCTTGTTTCTCGTTGCAGTGGAAAACCATTTCGTGTTCGGTCATCTGCTGCGGCTGCGGTCCCGAGCCGACGTCCGTGGTCAACATGTCCGGTCAGGACACGCACATCAATCAGTACCAGGAGGTAAGACCATAAGTCACATCAAGAAATCATATATATACAAAATGATGCCCTAACTTTCGTTTCGTAGGAGCGCGGCACGGCACGCTCGACCAGCGCCCATCCGACGGACAGCTCAATAGCTTTAACTTTACACCAGCCCTTATATCCGCCCGGCCGCATCATACACATTGTGCGGCACCATCCCAAGCCCGATGAGTGAGTAACTGTGTCAACCTCTGGAACTAATTTCATCATCTCGAATCACGTTTTTGCAAATATTTTTTTTTATTTATTTATTTCAAGTGCAGCTTTTCATTTGGGCTCTTTATTTATTTCACTTTTGTCGAGAGATCCGCTTGACGAACGTTCACTAATTAATAACGGTGTATGTGTGTGTGCGTGTGTGTGTGTGTGTGTGAATTATCAGCAGGCCGTAAGCTAAAATTATGCAAGACTCTGATTAGGCTCTCTCTTCTTCTGAGTCATGGCAAATGACGTCAGATCTGACTCAAACTGAAGCTTCGACAACACCCAGCAATATTTTTTTTTTTCTTACAAATTTTTATAATCTTCCCCATATTCGTATGACACAATATATAGCATTCTGAAAAAATATTAGATTGGTCTCAATAATATTTTTTCTTATTGGAGTTCATCTGAAAATAGATACGTTTCAAAAAAATTGGTTTAAAATAATTGGACATAAAAAAGCTACTTTAAGTGAAATAAACAATATTAAAAAATTCCCTTGAAAATCTTAAGATATTTTTTTATAAGTAAGGAAAGGTTTTTGAAAAAAGAAAGTAATATCAGAGATTCAAAAAACTTATATAGATTGTATTCATTTTCTCTTTTTGTCTATATCACTAGAAGATTTATAGCTTATATATTCGCTATACAATCTTAGATCTAGAGTTACCCAATTTTTGTGTGTAGATAAAAAAAACCGATTTACCAAAATTTATTTGCACTATTTTTTTTCTATTGAGAACTAAACCGTAACAAGCTCCAATCATTGTCCAAAAAAAATATATATATTAAATATATATATACCCTTTTTAGAAAACAGAGTTTCATATTGATAAATTAATTCTATTTCAAGATTAGAGCTAAAAAGGTCGTTTAAATATAACTATTAATTACGAACAGAACACTTAATTAGCGTTTTTTTTTTCGTTATTGGATTTTGTCATGAGTTTGTCTTAATTTGCCCATTGTACAATGGGGCATTTTTTATTTCTCAGCACCCACCCCACCCAAAAAAAAAAACGCCAAATTACGCAAATCAATTAATAAATAATTAAATCAAATAATTATTTTTCAGGCAAAAATACGACAGTGGTTGGAGGTAGGCCCATTGCACAGATGATTGTTTACCACAAAAAATATATTAGATAAAAAGATAACAAAAAAAAATACGTAACCAACGAATCCAACGAGTTATTGTCTTGTCTCTCTTTCTCTCACACTCGCTCTCTCTCTATATATAATTTTTTTTATATATTAGCTTTAGATAGCTATTGTTTGCCAATTGCATGAGGCGACGCATGTTTTTTTTCCATTTAGGACCCATATTTTTCCCTGCATTCCTTCAAACTCGTTCTCGTTCTCGTTGAAAAAACAAAGTAGCGAGTAAAAAATAACGATTGTTTTGTTTTTCATTTAGCTGATTTATGTTTGGTTGCTGCATGATGACCTCATGGGAAATCCATTTAATATCCAAAATAAAAAAAACCCTCTTCCTCTTCTCTCCCCTTCTTACTTTAACTCCTCCCTCTCTCGTTCTCGCTCTCTCTGTGTGTCTCTCTTTTGCTCTAGTCGAATATCGAATTGTAGTTTGAGTTTTAATTTTAAACCAATGCATCGAGTATACCTAATATAGCTGCAAATCTGCTATAACCGATCTATTAGCTATTCTTTATTATTACTAATATTATATTTTTTGATTTCCTCAAATACATACGTAGTATATTTAACTAACATATGCATTAATGTGCATATAAAAAAAACAAACAAAAAACCAAATTGCCCTTACTTGTATTACAGAAATGTGCTCAAGAGTCGCGAACCGGTCTATCAGGCGATATGGGCCGATTCAACCGATTTCGATGAGGTGCTCATATCGCCCGTTATGCTGCAGGATCATATGCCCGATAAGGTGCTCGCCGCGCTCAAGAAGGTAATTGCCGATGTTGATGGCGAACGTACATCGATGAATAGTTGTTCCACAGCCAGTTGAACATGATGATAATGATGATAATGATGATGATGATGATGATGGTGAACATGAATGATGATAATGATGCTGATGCTCGTGCAACTTCTCGTCGTTAATTTCTCTCTCTTAGATACCCTAGATATATAGCATATTTAGTGCACAATGATTTAGCTTAGCCAACAGCATATCTACTATATACAATAATATCAATAAGTGTATATGTATTTGTATAACGGCCTAATGTTAAGGTCCACAATCTCACACCTTTCCTACCAAAAAAAAAAAAAGAAGAAAAAAAGAAAATTGCCCGTTGCCACACGCTTGCAATATGTTCTCTGTCTGTTAAAGATATTTGTAAAACATTTCATTTAAATAAGCGCTTAGTTTTTATAATTTTATTTAATTTTAATTTATTGAATATTTGACAAGATCTTAGCCCACACACAGACACAGACACATGCATAAATGTTTATATATCGAATATATATACATGTGCATTGGTAATATTCTCACTAATCTAGCCAATTAGTCCGTTAGTCAACAATAATTTATTTGATTGCCTATTTATTTATTTAATGCTTAAGTAATTGTAATTGTTTATCTGTCAATTAGTACACAATAAGTTACAAACTGTATTTGCATTTCTTTTTATTGTCTCATTTTAGCATTTTATTTTGTTTGTTTTTTTAATATATACACATATATACGTGAAAAGGTTCATATAAATGCATTTTTCATTGAAATTCTATTTGTGCAGAGTATCGAGAGGCCAAACTGACACAATCCAATTGCAACGAGTAACGATTAGCACATCGATCTTTGTTTAGCGGGTAGTCAGGTGTTGAAGTCAGCCAACGAGAACTTGTTACTCGCCACTCCCCACTCGTTACTCGTTACTTCTGACTTTGAAAACGTTCTAGCTACATAATACAACATATTGTGTGCCATTAATTTCAACGAGTTTTAAATAGAGTGAAAAACCACCGATTCAAAAGCAGCAAGACATCAACAAAAAAAAAAAAAAAATATATATATATATATATATATATATATATATATATATATATATGAACGAGTAGCAGTTAGAAATCGCTATGAAACATTTCAATCTAGCAGTTCATAAAAATATTCGTCAGTTCTAAACTTATGTCGGTACTGACGTACCGTAGCTTATTTGGTGAGACACTGATTTACTCGTCAGTTTATCACTCGATTCGTTACTCGTCACATTTTATTCGTTCGTCAAAAGTGCAGAAAGTGACGTTGACCAAATAAACAATCTACTTTAATTATAATTTTGCGCTTTTTCAGAATTTCGTTTTCTTTATTCTGGCTTAGTTTTAAGTTTTTATTCGTTGGTATATTTATTTAAAAAAAAAACTTTATTTGGTAAGTTTTATTTGGAAATCGCACAACATCTGAAAACCAAATCACCAAACTTGGGCTCGTCAAATTATGTATACAAAATATATATACACAAATATATATATAGACAGACAAATGTATACAGATTTAGAGAACACCAAATGCTGCATGGGAATGTTTGTTTGTTGTAAAGCTTTTGTAACGCTAATGTGCCCATATGCGACAGTTGATATACATTTAAATATATCCATATGTAGTGTATAAATACCCTTGCAGAGCTTGCTATGATATTGTCTTCAAAATTTTTTATCAGTTCAGTATGTCTGTCTGTTTCTATGCAAACTCTCATTATGTTGGCATGAAATATGTTAAGTTGGTTGAAAAATTCATTTTTTTATGAGACAACATTTTTGGTTTTAAAAATATCCTAACCAAAATTTATATATATACTATATATAATTTTCCACCTGCCTGCAAGGGTATTGAATCTTTGGCAATCCGAAGAAAACCGTTCTTTTAATTTTTTTTTATTTTTATTTTTTTCTAGTCAGGTGATAATACCCCTGTCGAGTACTTACCCCAGTAATTCGTAGCGTAGGCAAGTTGTCCAGGTGGAGCTGTGCGAGGCTTTTGTGAGCTGAAAGCCAAAAGTCCTTACTTCATAATAGTATATGCAAACAACAATGAATTTAACTAAATTTTGTTTTTTGCTTTTTGTTTGTTTGTTTGTTGTTATTTTTCGTGCACACGACATTCAAAAACTGGCGCGTTTGTGGGTACGATTAACGATAACGATAAATGCAAAATGCTATAAACGATAAACGATATTCGTGTCGAACAACGATGTTGCGTGCAGGTCGTGTCGTGTAGAGATCGTAACGTAAAGGCATGTACTAGTCGTAAATGTAAAGAAAACACGACAATAACTACAACTACAACTACAACTATAACAACAACAACAACCAATACAACAACAACAACAAGAACTACAACTTCGACAACACAAAATACCGATACCAGGTACAGCTGCCTACTACTACTTAAAAAGACTTTGTACTTAAACAACTTTCCATTTTGCTCTCGTTCAAAAACAATTACCAAAATGCAAATGCCAAAAAAAAACAAAGAATATAAAATCAATACAAGTCTCTCTATGTCTCTCTCTCTAAATATCTCTCTTTCTCTGTCTCTTTTTTAATATATATTTATATATATATGTTTAAATATACATATATATAAATATATATATATATATATCTAATGTATATCTTGCTCCTACGCTGAACCTAACCTATAGTTTTTTATACAACTTTTTATTTTCATTGCCTCTCCAAAACTGTCTAAATGTATTTGTACTCGATACTTGTATGTACGAATTTTCAAATGTTCCACACGCAAAAAAAAACCCATCTTCAGTGTCATCCCATCCATTCCAAAAACACAAATCCTCAAAGATCTTCTACTTTAGAGTCGTACCTACATAAATTCTACTCTGTTTTCATGCTCGTTCACAATATGAAGTGAGTATATTTGGGGTCCGTCTGTCCCTTAATTATTTTTACCATTTTTGTAGCTAGAAAATTAAAAAACTGGGATATATACTCTTATATAGTCTTAAGATTTTCTGGTTAGACAGAGGTAACCAAAGTAAAAAGACTGTGGAAAATCTACAACTAGCTAGAACTGCAGTTAGGATCATTTTAATACAGATAATTTTCTGATGACAAAAATCGATATTTTTACAAATCGATAATATCTAAGATCGCTTTTGAATGTGAACGAGTATGGCGCAGTCGGCTCTACCCGACTACATTTGTTTGTTTTTTAACCAAAAACTTTAAAAATAGCACCCAAGTTATTTTACAGCTTTAATCCCAGTCCAAGTCAATGTTTTGAACGCAACTGTACCTACAGCTTTGTCATAGTCTCTCTCTCTCTTTTTCGCTCTCGCTCACGCACGCACTCGCTATCGCTCTCGCTCTCGCTCACACGCGCACACACACAGACACACACAGACATAACTGTACATACATATATATCTGATTGTTTACTATCGTATCGCGTATATGTGGCTGTGAAGCTGTATAGATTTCTTGTGCTATACCCCAACACATCCACATATATGTACATATATATCGATATATATATCGATAAATTATATATCCGATAAAATCGTCGTTTTTTTTAACTGATTTGATTTGTAATCGGTTTTTTTTTTGGCGCTGTCAGGTTGTAACAACGAGTGGTCCACGGAAGCCCCAGCGCCAGACCTCCAATGCATTCTCCACCACATCCATGGAGCACGAACTGGAACCGGATCGGGAACGTGAACTGGAACGGGAACGGGATCGGGAACGGGAACCGGAGTTGGGGCACAGTTCCTATACGAATCTGAGCAACTGCATCATGCTGACGCCGACGGCACAGCACAAGCTGTGCCTGGAGACCTCCTTCACCAATCTGCAGCATCAGCTGGAGCAGCGTACGGCGCAGCCGGGCCAGGTGGTTAATGCCGGCGGCAGCAAAGCCTCCTCCATAGCGGGCAGCATTTTAGCTGGACGCAGCCAGCTGAGCTCCACGACCACACCGTACGACATATCAAGCGTGCTGGACGAGAGCATTGCGACGGTGACAACGGTGCGCCGGAGTCCCTGCTCCCAGCTCAGCGAGACGACCACCGTGCTGATCAATGCCGATCCCCACGAGTTGGCGCCGGCGCCGGCACGCTCCCTCCGGGCGGTGGCCTTTGACATGGCACTGACGCCGCCGCCCTCATCGTCGCCATCGCCCACGCTGTCGTCCGCGTCACGGGGATTGGCCCGCCAGCACTCGGAGAAGAAGCCGCGCTCGCTGCCCCAGTTAACCCAGGCGCTCCGGCGCGCCTCCGTGGCTGGCCAGGGCGTGGGCGTGGATCTGCTGCACGACGATTGGTACGGGCTGGCGCCGCTGGCCTCGCCGGAGACGCTCTCGGAGATCTCGAGCGTCTCCTCGCGCAGCCTGGCGAACAGCATCGAGCGCTACCTGCAGCAGATGGGCGTGCCCAAGATGCCGCTGGAGGACATCTTCGAGTCGCAGCTGCACACCCCGAAGGTGATGCGGCGTGCGCCCAAGTTCACGGAGAACCTGTCCGGCTGTGCCGAGGACACACGCAACCTGGACCAGTACAAGCGGCTGGGACGCGTCTTTGTCACGTTTCCGCGCATCTTTCCCGAGCCGCCGCCCGGACAGCAACGCAGCCTGGACTCCAACTCGAGCGACGATAGCTTCGAGTCGGCGCACAGCCTGCAGCGGCTCCAGCTGCCAACGGGCGCCAGCTCCAAGTCCGCCGATCAGCTGGAGACGCGCTCGCCGCCGGCCAAGAAGCTCACGTTCAGCGACAGCAACATTCTCGCCGAGGAGCACGATCATCCGGCGTGCCCCGCCCCCTCGGACACCAACAGCAGCTTCTACAGCGCCAACTCGAGCTCGTCCGTGGAACAGTTCGCCACGCCCAGCAGACAGACGCATCAGTGGCCCATCAATGGCAACGAGATCCTGATACGTCCCGGCGTCCTGGAATCACATTTTCCGGTTTATGGCGGCGGTGCACAGAGCGAGACGCCGGCGATTGTGGCGCCAGCATCGCCGATGAGCAACGGCGGATCGGATGTGGTCGGTGGGCGTGTCCGGAAACGGCTCTCGTCCGAGGAGTTTGTGTTCACGCCGCGCAGCGATGATCTGCCCCATGTAGTACAAATCGGTGATAGGAGCCGGAACGGGAGCGGGAGCGGCCACGGCTCGCCCTCGATACGGAAACAGCGCCGGGGCTGCTGTGTCTATCCGGCGGGCAACAATATCCGGATTGCCGGCGCCGATGTGGACGCAGCTGCAGCTGCTGCGGCGGCAGTTGCCACGCCCACGCCAATTAGTAAATTTACACGCGCACGCGTCGCGGCGGCAAGCATAAATAATAATGAAAGTAATGTTTAATGAGTATTTATTTATGTACGTATGAAATAAGCGTAGTTGAATGCAGTACCTAAGCAACCACAAACTAAAATTGAATTTCATTTTCGGAATGAATTATGCAGAGTTATGCACCAGCAACAACAATAGACATATTTTTTCTGTGCAGCTAGCTGACCAAAACGCATACAAGTTTTAATAAAAATGTTTTAAATCAAAAAGAAAACGTTACAAAAAACGAACAAAGATTTGGAAATTAATCGGCGCACAACTATCGAGTATTTGTAATCGATGGCATCTAAATAGTTCAATGTGACCATAATGTCGATAAGTGAGCAAATACTGTTTACAGTTCGAATTTAATAATATTTTGTTTTTTTTTTCTGTTTTACAATAAATGAAATACAATAATATATATATGAATTCTTCAGCATGTCTTATTACGGCGGTTAACATTAGGCCATCGATAAGTCTATCGACACAGACAAAAACAGCTGGCAATCAAAAATTCGGTAATTGCTCAGTTTTGTTTACATCACTATTTCATTCAAACTATTTTAAAACTAAAAAATTTTCATGTTTTTCACCGAAATATGCTGTACAAAGGCACTTGCTGCCACTGCTTTGGCGAGAACACGGCACACACAGCAGTTAATGTGCAATCAGACGCGCAACAAGAACAGTGCTGCAAAGGTTTTAACCACGTCCGATTTTCCGTTGCTGCTGGGCGAGAAACAGCGCCAGCGTTGCATGGACCAGCTGCGGAATCTGCCCACATTTCCACGTCCCAAGGAGCTGTCATCGAACCGCCACGAAAAGAATTCCGCCTCTGTGCTGATAGCATTGTGCCAGGAGCGTGACACGTATGTAAATCCTCGAGACTATGGTTGCCCCTAAATAATAACACTGCCGCCGCACAGGAATGAAATATCATTGCTCTACACGCGTCGATCCCGCCATTTGCGTAAGCACAGCCTGCAGATATCGTTTCCGGGCGGCAAGCGAGATGATACGGACGCCAGCTTTGTGGATTGTGCGCTGCGCGAAACGGAGGAGGAAATTGGTCTGCCACGCCAGCGTATTCAAATTTGGGGCGAATCCAATCCCATACACTTGCCACGCACCGCGGTTATTGTGCCCGTGGTGGGCGTAGTGCCCGATTTTCATGTATCCCAGCTGAATATCAACTGCGACGAAGTGGAGGGGGCCTTCAGTATACCACTGAACTCGCTGATAGCGCCCTCGGCTGCCCGTCACACTCAGTTTCGCACCGGCTACAGCGGCCCCGTCTTTGTGGTGGATCGTCATCGCATCTGGGGAATTACCGGCTATTTAACATATGTGTTCCTGCGCTGCCTGCTCCCCGAAACCATGCTGCCCGACACGCTGAAAACCAAGGTGAAATACATACGCCCATACAAGATGTCGCCAAAGCTGCTGCATCATCATGTGGAAGCAAAGATCGAGTAGCCTTCACATATCAATCAAAAAACAAAAGTTTTTAAACAGCTGACAAACTCAGGTTAAAGCTTATCCAAATTTTTACTCAGTGACAATAGTTACTAAATCAAATATGTATATAAACTGGATTTTACGTTAAATAACTGTTGACTATATGTTTAAGTTTGTTTAAATAAATTGTACAAAACGTTTAATTTGGCCAAGCCAAATTTAAAAATAACAAATTTGCAACATCGCCTCTCTATGCGATTTTCATGACATGCAGCTAAGCTTGCACGATTTATTAATATGTAAAGATAATTTAAATTTTCTCTTACGCCCGCTTTGATTGATTCGTACGTGTCTATCATTCGAAAATACGGCTTTATTTGCCGGAGCTATGCGGATTTTACCTTTCGTAATAGCCATTTTTTGACAATATCTCGGCCAAAAATGGTCCGATATTGGAAAGATATACCTCTTTAAACTCGTAAAAGTCTATAGAATTAATCCCCTAAAAATTTTGAATTTTATAATTTTCGCGATTTTGACAAAAATTGTGATGTTACCCCTTGTGATTTTTGTCAAAAATGGTCCAAATTTAGGGTTGGAATTTTTAAATGCCATTCGATGGAGCAGATCCGTACGAGCATAAAAAGGTATATCAATCGAATATATGTCCTTTTTTGAGAGAGATATGCGAATTTTAGTTCTTGAATAAGCTGTTGATGACTACATCTCGGTCATAAGTATGTATATATACTTAAGAACTGAGCGCCCTTTATTATTGAGGGGCCCCGACGTCACATTGATGCATACAACAGTCACCAGGTTAGCCGTGTGCTCCAGCAGCACCTTGTTAGGAATACCAATTAAAGGCAATTGAAAAGCTCTGTAACAAATAGTTTTGTGGAATCTTTTTAGTTTGGTATTTTAATTTACAATTGTGTTCATATTGTATATATATCCATATATATGTCTAACAAAATTTGTATAATTTCATGTGTTTCTACAAGTACGCACATACATATTTATATATATATATATATATATATGTATATTTCTTCTTTTTTTTTTTTGCTATTATAATGTTAACATTTATATATATGCAATAAATATTTGAGTATATTATATTTACATATTGTTTCAACGTTGTAGCCCTAAATCTAATGGAAAACTACTCTTGAGAGCTTGCAGAAGGCTTTGCCACATCATTTAAAATAGGATTAGAAGGGACGCCGCATTCATGTACTTGTGTCGTAACCGTTATATAACAAGAACCACATAGTCTTACTGGATTAAAAAGCTTTTCAAACGGTAAAGGTGCCCAGAACTCAGAGCAGTCAGCACAGAAAATTTCGCCACATGATCTGAAATGCAAAAAAACAGAGATTCTTATTAAGAAAAAAAAATAACATTTAAGATCAATTCACATATTAATAGGAGAAAAACAACTATAAGGCCATAAATTGAACACAACCATATTAAGAGTTAAGTACAATATATATTAATCAGTATGTTGTACAAAATGAGAATAATATTTATCACAGCCAATCTGACATTAGTTCATTTTCATTTCAATTCACTTTCGTTGGATATAAAATCTGGCCTTTCATATATATTGACGTTGATGATCGTTCGCATAGATGAAGAACCTATAATTGAATTGTGAACTAAACAAAAAGAAAACAACATAAATTAAAACGTAAATGTGCCTTTAACATGATACAATAATTTGCATTAATAATTTGCGAAGAACTTGTGCCAGATTGAATGCTGCGGAGACCTATATATATACAAATATATATAGTATGTATGTGTGTATAGATAAGTAACACAGGTATGTTATTAAAACGATAGATACAGGGTAGAAACAAAAAACAAAAAGAATATGTTAATGTTGAAATGCGCACCGACAATGATGTTTTCTTCGTCCAAGCCAGAATTCAATTTGACAATTCGAGCAACGCGAAACAGCATGATCTGGTACCCAGAGAACACTGGAAGCCTTTTTCTCTTGAATTGAGCAAGTGGCATACGATGAGGGGCCACTACGTTCTTCTAGGGCCTCCCAAGAACACGTTGATGCATTTTCAACAATATCCGATCCGTTTTCCTGAAGAAATTTAAATAATTAGACCAACAGAAAACCATTTTTGCATGACAAATTCGGCAACTAACGCTGGATGAAGGCGCATGCCCGGATTAAATATGATTTTACCTATATTTAGATATATGTAATAATAATAAAGTAATTTGTTTTTGTTTCGAACTATCCAGCCAATACAATGTCAGGATTTATAAAATTGGTATATTAAACAACCGATCTAATGAACAGGTCGTTAGATATGGCTGGATATATTCATCTCATCTTGTTTTTAGAATATGTTTATGTTAACAAATTTGCATACATACGTGTTTGTACGTATGTAAATTTCGTGTTTTGTTTGGGTAATTTTTATAGATTAAAACTTTAGTTATAATTACATGCTCCACATTTGTTGAGACGACGCTATTGCAGCTAGGACATCCTTTTTGTAACAGCGCCAAACGCATGCCATGAATTTCACGCAAAAGAGTTTCCTCGCGCAGCTAAAAAAACAGAAGTGTTTATTCGTTTCTATTCGCTTATACGATGATTATATTTACCTTGTGTTCCTGAACAATTTGATGTAGCCGAATGTTTTGTTCACTTAGGCCATGTGCTAAACCATCCGGACAGGATATGGTAAACTGTGTTCGATCTTGTGTTCCCTGCGGTGTCGGCGGCAATGAAATTAGCCCAGATGCCGGGAAATTAAGTGCACTACAAAAAATTGTTTATTGATCACATACATTTTTCGTTTATATCAATTTATATCCAAATTAGTTACCTGGCATTATCAGCATATTTTGAAGGTGCCGGATCGCGATTAGCGTTCGACCAGAGCATGTTCCTTCGCATCGGATTAGCTGTCGTGAACTCATCAAAGTTGGCAAACGTATTAGGCGCTTGTGGTTTACATCTTTGATGTTCAGGTGATAATAGTAGAGGATCGCTGTTATTGCTGCCATCAATTAACGTCACAGCTCCATTAAGATCCTTAGTTGCTCTTTCATTTATTTCGCTGCAGCTGTCGTCGTTTTTCATATTCCCTCTGGACGTATGGAGATTCAAGTGCTGCTCGAAGACCTCACTTTTATCCAAACACGCGTTGACGTTTTGTTGAAAATATCGCAGATTGTTGGGCATATGCACTCGAGGCAAATTGCTATAACTCTGACTAAGTTTATTGGTGTGGACCAAACAGGGTGCTTCGGTCTTTTTATCTTGAGGTATGACATCGGCATCTGGCATCTGGGAAGGCACGTCGTTGTCTTTAATTGCATCCTTTGTTATCCCGTTCGCCGTCCCGCCTTCTTGTGTCGGCTCTATAGGAATTAATGTATCCGTACTAGTATCAATTTGACCTTGGCCCTGACACAATGTCCGGCTATTATCACTAATGCTTTCACAAATGGAGGGAGCATTTTCTAAAAATAGAAACTCAACTTTAGATTAAGATTAAACCGAATGTATGTGTATAGCCAAAACTGACCATTTGGGGAATCACAAGGGGTGTGTTCTGTGAACTCAATGGGCTCGGAATCCATGCGCTGAATAGTAATCTTGCCATTTATGGATGGAGAGCCCTCATTCAACATTGAACATTGAACTGAAGAAGTGCTTTGGTCGTTCGTTAATTCCGTTAACAAATTTGTAGAACCATTTTGTGCATGCTCCTCCCGTTTCGGACCGTCGCATTTATCTTCCGACTCCGATGAGTCCTGTTTGATATCCTGTTTCGCATTATCGATTATACATTCCTTTGTCTCCGACCGAATGTCAAACATGGAATTGCTGTTCACATTTAAATTTAAGCCATCCGTTACGCTAAAATATAATTATAATTATTGATTGTTTATCTAAAGCTTAGACGCAACATACATCGAATCCACAGTCAAATTGGGATCGCTCGATCTTCTTGATATCGTGCTCTGCGACAAATCGTTCGTTGTTATATTCTCGGTCGATCGGGTTTTTGCTGACGAATTTAAAAGCAAATATGTTGTTAAATCGAATAAATGTCTGGAAATGTTTTCATTGCATTTACCATTAACACTGTGAGCACTTTGTCGTTCATTGCTTTGTAAAGGTAAATCGGTGCCATTTTTATTGCCCAAACTACCAAGATACAAATCGGACCAAAAACGTAAATATCGCACACTATGCGCTGGCCAAAGTACCTAAATTCAGATAGAAAACAAACCAAGAGTTACAATCATAAAAGTTGTGCTAATTATTTGGTTATACCTTTTCAGTCTCATGCTTATAGAGTGGATTTCTGTACATTGTTTCCGCTAAAAATGGCCATACTGAGAATGTTCGATCAAAGACAGAATTTTCAATTCGTTCTTTCAGCGAATTGCATAGGAACGTGCCAAACAGACATGACAGTGAGTGCTGTGCCAATTTTATCTAAAAAGATTTCGAGTTTCAATTGCATTCTAATAAATATATAGTGGATGGTCTTTTACCAAGTAACCTATGCTGAACTCAAAACTGCATGGATACTGTTTGTGTATCTGATGGACCAGGTCGAGCCATTGCAGAAACACGGGACAACGTTCATTCACCTCATCCGAATTGGGTCCGTTGCCAGATCGATCGGCAAACTTGTGACCAAAATTTAGCCATTCGCGTTCAACCAGCACACGAAAGCCCTACATAGAAAAGAAAAGGAATATGAATTAACTTATTATATGATTATTATTATATGATTAACATACCTCGACTGTTCTGTAGAATGGATCCAGACAGATTTGCGCTGTTGCCACAATCTGTGGCGTGCGATCCCAGCCATCGGAGCAGTGCACCAAAACTGGGCGGCCATTCTTCTCGATCGTGTGCACAACCGTCATTGTGGCACCCAAAAGACCCGATAGATGTTGCATCCACATCGTTTTCTCCAATTGTCCAAGCCAACTGTTAAATACAATATATATTATAGTTTGTTTTAATTGAATAAATTATGGATTTTTGGATTCTCTTACTTTGGATCGTCGGGCGATGAAGCGCATAGTTGTCGAACAGCATGAAAACTTTTTCGTATTGCGTGTATATTGCCCAAGTTCATGAATTCTATTTCGGCGCATGGATAATATTCGATGCATTCACAGCCGCCGCCACGTGCTCGATTTGTCACCGCGGACGTGTAGCTGCGTGCATCCACGATAAGAATTTTCTAAAAATATAATATAATATAATACAATATATATGTATATGCATATGCATAAATGCAGGCCTCGTTTAGTTTATCTAAAAAATCATTTCTCCCTATTTAATACCTGGTTCTTTTTATTTCTTATATAGGATTGGTATTCTTAAGCTTCACATACCCTGATTTCGTCTAGTGCCAATTCTTCGTGTGATGAATCCTCCAGGGATGGAGAACTCTTGCCGGAGGAGCCGGTCTCGCTATTGGTATCTTTTGCCTGCCGCCTCGCGTGCTCGCCCCTGTCGAAGGCGCAGGCGTCCGCTAGCGCTTTCAGCAGCTGCTCATCCTTGTAGTTTCTCCAGCCCAGCCAGCCAACTTCTGGCTGACTGCAGCGGGCCAGAATGGCGCCGGATTTCTGATGGCGCCAAACAACCGCCGGCAATCGGCGTGATCCCCGAAAATTGGCAATGTTGTGAAGCATTTCGTCGGTAATGCAGCACGGAACAAGTAGCTTTTGCGGATACGACGGACACAGCTTAAAGTCTGTGTTGGCCGTTGAGATCCGCCACGATCCCTTCAAATCGAATCCCAGGCGGGTGACTTCATTTTTAAAATCACTATCATATGGAATCGCTCGCTGCAAGCGATGCAAATGCTCGCTGACGCCCTGGACTTGTGTTGCTGATATTGGATTCTCAGTAGCTGGCGCAGATTTGGATGCAATGCCATTGGTAAGTGCCGCACGCTCCTTGTTCCCGATCATGTCGCAGATCCATGAGTAAAACGGAAACGCGAACAGCGTCTCAAGCGTTTCGGGCACACCAATTAACAATTGAATGCGTCGCTGCCAGTCGAGGGATTGCTCCGCCGATGGGAACGAGCAGCGCACGGTGCTGGCATCCTTGCAATTGACGACCAGCTGGAAGAGATCGCGCACCTGCACGGACTCGATAAGGCCCAGCGGCACATATGTCTCAAAGCCGGTCGATTTCTTCGACAGAAACAGACGATAATTGGACAGAGCTAGAACGCCATCATCGCTGCGTCCCAAATATTTAATTGACTCGCCGGTAACTGTGTGTTCGATTAAAGATATTTGATTTGATTTGATTTGATCATTGATCATTAATATTTATTGGCTGACTTACGCTCTTGAAAGGGTACGAATAGCTGCGAATCTTCCTTTTCCATTTGTGATTTTGGATACGATTCCGCGGCTCGTATAAAACAAATCGATGGGGGCGGTGATCCATCTGACATCATGTGTTGCGACTGCAATAAAAAACAATGAAATGCAATTAGTGCATTTTACTTATATGATATTGTACGTATATATTCATATATGAGATCCTGCTTTCAAGGCTAGCAATAATTGTCAACGCCGTGGAAAAAATATTGTACATATATTTATTTTCTTTATTTCTCTTCTTAATTTGTTTATGCGTTTATGGCACCAGTTTAACAGGACAACACACACATGTGCACATAAATAAACGTGCATGTGTGTGTGGCCATTTGTAAATATATATGTATGTATGTATATGCATGCATGCATGTATATACATACATACATACATATATGTGTGTATAAAAACAAGAACTCAAGGCAAAGCAATTAAATGCGAAATGTTTGAAACATCCAAACACCTTATTAGCAGATATACTAGATATGAACAAATAATTTTTTTGGTTTTTTTTTTTTTTTTTGATGTGTGTGTGTACTGGCTGCCAGTATAGATAATAAGTATGTACGTAGGTACAAACATATACACACAAACACAATCATGCCCACATACATACACATATTTGAATACAATTGCGTATGAAAAAGACACTGCATATGGATGAACATTAAAAACAACAACCAAAAAAAATATATATAAAAAAAAACATAACACCAAAATATTTTCGTTTCTTGTTATTTGTTGAATTCAATAAACTAACAAATTGTGGTTTATAAACAATATAATTAGGCAAAGTTAACTTTAACACTTGTGTGTACACGCATACATATATATGATTTCTCAATATTTATAAAACAAAAACACCAAAACAAACATACATACATTACTATGTTGAAAACCTTTTAGATAACAAGTGTCGTTGATTTACTGCAATTTGCAAATGAACAATCGAAAAACGCGTATTGTGTATTTTTCCACGATATTTAGCACCGTTAACTCCATAAACGTCCAGCTATTATAAACAAAGATTCGCAAACATTGTTGCTTATGCATATGTGTAGACGTACAATAAGCACATACATACATATAAATATTCGTTAATATACCGACTACTTTTGTCATATCCCAATTATCGAATATATTTCTTATCGATATTTTGTACACTTCAAATTGGTTTCTGTCAATTTGTGAATTCTTATACACGACCAATAAGAAAAATAAAACTATGAAAATAATATTTACCGATATTAAAAATCATTTATGCAAAATGAAATAAAATACTTTATTTAAAAAATACATTAATATTATTTAAAAACTTTAATCAATGGACAAATTTGAATTAAAAATATTGATCAAATGCTTCTACTTAGGTCGTACGATCTGCCTGCATTTCAAATCGTATCGTCTAGGTAAGGTACGACCTTAACTTCTAATCGTTACATAAACCGAATACATTTCAGCATGAGTACTACACGACTTTAAAAGATTGTCCAACACTGCACGACAATCAACGAAGTTGTTATAATAATTATATATGTAGATACGTCGTGACTGCGTTTGCATTCCACCTAATGTAAAAGTGAATTAAAATTAAATAATTTAGTTTTCAGTAGTTTATAAATATTGGCCGAGCCCGCCGCCCACAGCACCAAAATGACTGCATCAATAAAGCCATCGCTGTGCTCGTGCTTAGCCATTGTTGCGGTAAGTCGACGTGTTCCACCCGCGCCCGCACCCGCACCAACGCCCGCTCAATCACTCTGACTGTGAGTCGACCGGCTAAGACGTGGAAATAGCGAATTTGCTACTTCTGGCATTAGCTGGACGACGTCTGACAAGTGCAACAATATTGTCGATCAGTGTGTGACTTATGCTCGCCACTTTATGTTAATTACAGGTTCTACATGTCCTTTACCAGCCAACAGATGCGTCTGGAGCGCTGCCCATGACCAGTGAAAATATTGATATGACATTAGGTAAGGCAATAACAATAAACAGCAGCGGCAATCGCGCAAGTATTTCGTCAAATGTAAATAAAATATAGAAGAAACGCTGCATGAACTGCTCGAATATCTCAGCTGGTGCACCTATACAACCACACGACTGTATACATATGCATGTGTATGTATTCGTGTGTGTGTGTGTGTAGCTTGACGTGTCACAAATCGAAAATCTGAAGCTCGGTGGTTTCACATATTTGCCAGCGTGGTATGCTGTTACAATTTGTTCAGCTTACTAATTGAATTTAATACTAGTAACTAGTCACGATTCAAGCGTTCAAAAGGGTCACACTATATTTACATGCCGCGGCAAATTTAAATGAGCGGACAATCAATTAACTCATGCAGGATACTTAAAAGATACAGATTCTATGAAATCAAGAATTTTGAACTTGGAAAATTCGTAGAATTTCTCCAATATGAATTGGTATTGGTCCAGCAGGTCGTTATTTGTCATTAAATGACATATGTACCTTTTTCTCATTCCCTTATCTTATCGATAAAGTCTGAATATTTGTGTGTGTGTGTCACATGATATCGCCAACTGCAAAATCAAAACAAACCAACAATGATTTTTAATCAACTTGTTTGACACACTCATCATATAGTCTTAAAATATGTATTAATTATTTTTTGTTAGAAACATAGTTTTTTTTAACATTTTTTTAAAAATAATTTTTATGTATTTTCTCTATTTTGCAGCGTCTAATGAGCTGGTTTTCCTTAATTTTTATGCGGAATGGTGTCGGTTTAGTAATA
Organism: Drosophila micromelanica; assembly: GCA_004143825.1. Classification (NCBI taxonomy): domain Eukaryota; kingdom Metazoa; phylum Arthropoda; class Insecta; order Diptera; family Drosophilidae; genus Drosophila; species Drosophila micromelanica. Next base: position 29,701 of record SCDY01000205.1, read on the forward strand.
TTTTAGCGCCAATTTTCAATGAAGCGGCGGATAAGGTAAGCCCATAATATTAGTTGTAGAAAATATCCCAAAATATATATATAAAAAAAAAAAAACAAAAGTTTAACGTAAGTCAAATGAAATTTGATATATTAAATATATATATTTAATATAAAAAATATATACAAACTAATGCTCAAGAAGTTGGTAAAACTAGTTTGCACCTGTTTATTATTCCTTGACATGAGCAACAAAAAGAAAACATGTGCAAATACACAACAACAACAAAAACAACAACAACATGGAATAATACAAAACAAAATAAAAGAGAAATGGAGCACGGAACACTTTTGTCTTGTCACGGCACATGTTTTTTTGTTTATTTATATACGAAATATGTTTTTTTGTTTGTTTGCTTTTGTGTCGTGCGGTTTCGTTTTATATTCGTATTTACGTGTAAATTGAGCAATTAACGGTATTTTTAAACCTGAGGCTAAATTCCAATTATGCTTTGTTTTCTTGTTCTTGTTGCTAATGCTCTAATTGTGAACTTACAGATCAAAGCGGAGTTTCCAGACGCCGGAAAAGTGGTGCTTGGAAAGGTGGACTGCGATCGTGAAACGGCGATTGCCTCCCGTTTTCACATCAGTAAATATCCCACATTAAAGATTGTCCGGAATGGACAGCTGAGCAAGCGTGAATATCGAGGGCAGCGCTCGGCGGACGCATTCTTGGAGTTTGTTAAGAAGCAATTGGAGGATCCCATCAAGGAGTTTAAATCGCTGAAGGAGCTGGAGAATCTGGACTCCAAGAAGCGCAGCATTATGGGCTATTTCGATAGACGGGATCAGCCCGAATACGACATATTCCGCAAGGTTGCCACCAACCTCAAGGAGGATTGTCAATTCCATGTCGGCTTTGGCGAAGCCGCTCAGGCAATGCATCCACCAGGTCAGTGGCATAATGATTATCATCATCAACTATTCGACCGTTTATATTTATATGTATAAAATTCATTTTCAGGCACGCCCATTATTGTGTTTAGACCGGATGTGGCTTTGTCGCACGATAATGATGAAACCTATACGGGCAGCTTGGCCAATTTCGATGAGCTCAAGGTCTGGGTACAGGAGAAATGTGTACCGCTTGTCAGAGAAATAACATTTGAGAGCGCCGAGGAGCTAACGGAAGAAGGGCTGCCGTTCCTAATTCTGTTCTATCGTCCCGATGATCTGAATTCCATAAAAGATTATAAAGCAGTCATTGAACAACAGCTATTGGATGAAAAACGTGAGTGAGAATTTTATAATAATTTGATTTGATATATATTATATATAAATTTCTTTATGCCTTGCAGAGAACGTTAATTTCCTAACCGCGGATGGTAAAAGATTTGCGCATCCACTCCATCACCTGGGCAAGTCCGAGGATGATCTACCCGTTATCGCTATTGATTCGTTCAAGCATATGTATCTATTTCCGCACTTCAATGATATGTACACGCCCGGCAAGCTAAAGCAATTCCTGCAGGATCTCTACAGTGGGAAACTGCATAGGTAAATTTTCAACGAACAAAAATATTTGCTGCTTATTGTAATTGAATTGTTTATTTTGAACAGGGAGTTTCATTATGGGCCGGATCCCACAAGTAATGAAGTCCAGTCGGACAGTGCTAACAGCGGTAAGGGTACGTCGCCGCCGGAGTCCAAATTTAAGGAGCTGGGCCCATCCAAGCACCGCTACACCTTGCTGGAAAAAGATGAGCTGTAATATTACAAATGTATATTCATTAAAATATAATTATTAAAAATTTTATAAAATCCAAGTCAATTGTTAAACGTTCGTTTTATGACGCAACAACTCTCAATTTAATCGCTGCACACTTCTTAGTAATAATATTTTATTGGGCAGCTACTTGTCAGGAATTATATTATTAAATGAACATTTAAGTTAAACTTACAACATTTTGAATTATTATTTATTTTCTCTTTATTTCGACAAATTGCTCTGTAACTTAGAAAAGTTATCTGCTGAAAATGGATTATAGTTTATTTTGGCCAGAACAGATCTTATGTCTGCCCTTCTCTTTCACTCTTGGGCGACGCTTTTTCGCTCTCTCTCTCTCTCGTTCATATATACGATGTCTCTTTCGAACTCATTAAAGAATATCTCCAGGCATATTTTTTAACCAGTCTAATATATTTTGTTTTATTATTAATTTTTATTTGTATGTATCTATTACAAATTATGTTTGTTTTTTTGTAAAATTAGATTACATATACATATAATATGCTAAAGTCAAAACATGTGATAAATGTTACAATTTGTTACAAGTTTTGTTATTGTTGATTTGCTTTTTTTTTGTATTTTCTTGTTTTTTGTTTTTGGGACATAAAATCAATGGAAAATGACTCGATGCATGATTTGCATTTAGTTGGATTTGTGGTTTTGACTGGTGGAGGGTGTTATAAAAGTACATTTAAAAGAGAGTACTTGCTATGTAATATAATTAATACGAAAGTTAGAAAAATTAGGTTCTGTGTTCTAGTTGCATGCGCCCTAATATGGTCTGGAACGCATGCCGCCGTCATTGCGCATGGCGCCGCCGCCATCGCGACGACCACCACCGCCGCCACCACCGCGACCACGTCCACCGCCGCCATTGTCATTGCCATAACGTGAGTAGCCACCGCCACCGCCACCGCCACCACCGTTGCCGCGATCTCTGTTTTGATAGCCGCCGCCGCCGGAGCCGCGATCGTTGCCGCGATCATTCATGCCGCCGCCATAGCCGCCACCACCGCCGCCGCCACCGCCGTAGCCGCCGCCGCTGCCAGAGTTGCCGTCATCATCACCTTTTGGTGTCTTGCAGCTGGAAATCGGATGGAGAACATTTAATATGGTTTAGAATGGTTTTTGCAGCATGGTTTTTTTGATGTCTCACCGATTGCACTCGTTGCGCCAAGCGAAGTTTGTGTTATTGCAGCTGCTGCATTTCCAGTCGCCGTCGCGGGGTTGGACATTGCCACCGGCGCCGCCTGCACCACCGCCACCGCCGCCGCCGCCAAAGCGACCGCCACCGCGACCACCGCCGCCTCCACCGCTGCCGCGATCATAATCACCGCCGCCGCCGCCACCGCCGCGATCAAATCGACCGCCACCACCGCCGCCACCACCACCACGATTACGTCCGCCGAAGCCACCGCGACCGCCGCCGCCGCCGCCGCCCTTATTCCAGTTATTCTGGCGCTGGGCCAAGGAGACTTTGATGTTGCAGCCATTGAAATCGTTGCCATCGAACCACTGAATGGCCGACTGAGCCGCATTCACATCATCGTACGTGACGGTGGCCTCGCCCTTCGAGGTGCCGGTCTCCTTGTTCTTGTACAGCCAAATCTTTGGCTTCATGGTGCGTTTATCCTTCTACAAAATGAAACAGCAGTTGAGAAACAACCAGGATAATGAATTATTCGTTTAACTTGCCTTTATAATACCAATGGCACCGAAATGAGTTTCAATGTCCTGCTCTGTGGTGTTCGGATCCATGCCAGAAACAAAGATGGTATCCTCTTGTGTGATCATATCGTTGCCACCGCCGCCGCCGCCGCCGCCACTGCTGCTGCCGCCACCGCCGCCGCCGCCGTATCCTATAAAACAGAGGAGCACATTAGAAATGCTGGATAAAGGCAATTAGCTAATAATTGAGAGAGAAAGGATTAACCCTCAGCGGAAGTGTCGGACTACACATATATCTCGAATGGGGGCAAATGGACCAAAAGCGCACACACTCTCTTAAACTCTACATGTGGCATATGTATACAATTATATATATATATATGTATATATATATATGTGTATATAACGACGCTTTGTTTTTCATTCTTGTTATCTAGTTAATCTTAAGTGGTATTGCTTTTCATTTGAAACCAGAATTTCAAGAAAACACCTCAACATTTGTAAATATATATGGGATATACCCTTTAAATAGGTGACTCTTTTAGCTTGAGCAGCTCTCAAACAGATGACATCAATTATATATACACACACACACACACACACACACACACACACACACGCACACACACACACACACACACACACACACACACACACACACACAGAAATTACACTTAGTTAACGTTGACGTTGAAACCAAATTAAACCAATAGCCCTAAAGCAATCTTTGTGGCATTCATTTATACCAGGATATATAGTAACCATATAACCAGAACCAAGGTGACCCGAGGATCACGTATTTTGATCTTTGATCTTAAAAACTAACACCTTAAATAGCAGTTTTGCATTGGAGCTAAACTCGAAATTGACTCGCTGCTAGATTATTTTTCATATTTTTGTAAAAACGAAGCTTTTTTGTTTTTTTAAGCATACTCTCAATAATAAATACTCTGTAATTTATACGAACAAAGTATAACAGCGCGAAATATATTTTTGTCTTTTCTTATACTCTGTTATTTTTGTTGGTGGTGTACTCTTTTCTATTGTTGTTGGATTTTTGTATTTTGTAATTTGTATTTGATTTGTAGTAAATTAATGTTATACATTACTCGATTTGATTTGCAAATTGTCTTGCATTATTTTACCTTTGTTGTAGTTGTCCTTGCTGGCGCCTCCATTTCTAAAAGAGGATATTGAATAACTTATTTAATGTTTTGATTTTGATGTTTGGATTGTAATGCATTATGATGAAGAAGTTAACGCCCACGCCTCCGTTAATCAAACACAACAATATATGATATATATATATGTTGCATTTTCAATCTCTTTCTATATATATATTTGCTTACAACCCGGATTCGATTATATAGAGCGCATTGTACGACGTTTACCAGCGCACTTTGATACGCATTCAGAAGATATTTTCCTGTTGCCAAAATTATCCGTTTTGCAGTCCAACAGCACCCGAAATACATATATATATATATATATATATATATATATATAGTGTTGGTAATCAAAGTGCTCTGGTAAAAAACCTCTTATAAGAATATAATAATTAATAAAAATTAAATCTTATTTGTTATCATATTTACAATGCATCTGTATTCAACAAATTATATATATTCATCAATAAATAAAAAAGAGAAGAACAAAACATTCTCGAAGAACCGAGACTTTAACTGTAACCATGTAGAACTGCGAGTGTGTGTATTTTTTGATATATCAAATAATATTTCTGATCAGGAAACGGAAAAAGTGACAACAACATTTGTTACGTCTGCATGGATACTCTTCTACTTTCTTAAAACATAAATTAAACAATAAATGTACAATAAAAACAAATAAACTAAGTTTAAATTAAATTAAAAAAATTAAGGGGTTTGTATTTTTGGGAATGCTTACGATTACTTGCTTAAAATTAAAGGCGGCCTTTATATTTGTAGTATTATTTCAAATATAGAATACAACATCTCTTGTGCTATATTCGACGTTAGCTGATAAATAAAAGCACACACATAAATATATTTATGTAATTTTAGTGTTTTTTTTTGTTTCATCAACTTTTAAATTAAATTTGAATTATTATCCAATCGACTTTTGTTATTGTTTATAAATATATAATTATAATTATTTGTATTTGGCGAAGCTTACGAACTTTGAAATTCCATAATATACATTGATATTATATTATAATAATAATTATGCTGAAAGCAATTAATGGAGTATATATTTGCAACGATATAACCTTTAAGATATATTCATGATTCTACAAACTACTTTTGCAAATCAACTTAATGCTTAATTTGTTAAACGAACAAATGTGAAAATCGATAAGTCGATAAGTGTGTGTTTTTTTTTTCTGACCTCGATTGTAATGTACTTATGCAAGCGATATGGAGGACATGACCACTAGTATACTCTATTATATTAAATAACAGCTGCGAAAATCTCTCGCATAAACAGTACCACATATACATTTAATATTTATGAATCATTTTTTGTATATACTTAAGCTTAATTTGTTACGCTGTTGTGTACATGAATAGATCGTGCGTGTATATGTTGTGTTTGTGCCCACTGTACGTATTACTTGCTTAATAAAGAGAGGGGGAGAGAGAGGGAGAGAGAGAGACCATTTCCCATAACGCTGTCAAACTTCCGATTTTCCGCACACAACTCGACGAGACATTTTCTGCTGTTAGTCGCATCTGTCAATTCAACCTTAGTTACACCATTTAGTCTAATTGAAATTGTTTAAAACATTTTCTTACAAATATTCATTGGACTATGTTCATTAAAAATAATACCATGCATAGTTTGTCGTATTTACCTATGTATATATATATATTTCAATATCTTGATAGAGCTCACGAGTCAGTCGCAGTCGATAAGCCGACATTCTTTGAGCACTATATACAATATGATAAACTAAACATCTTTGTTTGCAGATCGTTTCAACATTAGGCATAATTTGAATTCAGCATAATTTTTATGTTAGGTGGATGCCACTTTGACACTTTCGTCGTAATTTTTATTGTCGTATTTTGATCATCATTTTGAATATTTATCTGTTGTAAGTTCACAAAAATAAAACCGAAACATCAACTTCCTTCTTAGTTGTTTATCCGAGTGAACATATGGAAATTGTTTTTGTATGTGACATGCATTTTACTTTTGGAATACGCAACTGTATCAAAATTTAATTATGGTTTCTACGTTTTTCATTCACTCGGCTGCTCTTTTTCCCCAATTTTTCTTGTCAATTGCTTTTTTTTATAGATATATTTAGGTTCGATTTTTGCAGTATTATGTTTTTGTAACTGCCAGTTCATGATAATTTTTTTTTTTTTATGCGATGTTTTTGTGAATTATTGTGTTTTCGATTGTTTTTGATGTCTTGTTTTTGTTGTTCTCATTGGCGACACACTCTGAATTAAGTACTCATTGAAGCCTCATTGAACACTATCCCCTTCATATTACAATTAAAAGCATAATAATAATAACATACCCATATGAATTTCCTCTATCGTTCCATGATCCACCTCCACCTCCGCCGCCTCCGCCACCACCACGATGGCCGGAATCATAACCTTAAAGAAAATTATTGTATTTTTTTTTTGTCTTTCATGGAGAACATATTGCAAAAATGTTGCTTTAAATTTGACTCACCCCCGCTTGGCTTATTGTAGTTTGGAGGGGGCTCGTTGTAGTTGCCAGTTTTGTTTGGCATTTGTTGATAATTTGGCGGAGGAACCGCAAAATTATTGTATTGTCCGGCACCGCCGCCACCTCCATAACCGCCACCTAAAAATTGCACGTTTATTTCTTGCTGCCAGTTTGCAGATGGTCCAATGTGTACACTTACGATCCATGATAATACACGTGTAAGTTATTTCCTTTTTTGTAAAAGTAATTTAATTGAGAACTTCCACTCGCTGCACTTTTTCAACCCAAGCGTCTGTCGAAAATCTCGACTAGACTTTTTATTGTAAAAATGGCGTGTGGAGTTAGGGATGTGAAAAACCTACGTATGGAGCATCTGTCAACTTATCGGAACGAGACGAATCGAAATTCAGTGTTAAAGCGATTGTGCGCAAGATAGCGAAAACTGCGGAATGCAGAGTTAATGAGATTTATGCTTTTAACAAATTAATAGAAGCAACTTGTTAATTAAGGTAAATTGTGATGTAAATATTTAATAACCTTATTAAATACAGTTTTACATGGGTTCACACTGCATACATTTTTATTTTTATTCCGTTAGTTAGCTACGTATCAATTTTAAAGTTATTTAAAACGGCAACAAATAAAATTGCCGTTGCAAAGTTTTGTATATTGTTTTGAATCGTTTTAATATTTTGAATTGTTGTCAAAATCAAAATATATTGAACAAATTTGTGTGTGTTCAAAGTTTAGGTAAGTATGTCATACAATTTTGTGTAGTTTCCAACACTGTTTAAATGATGCAACCCTGCGATGATTGTTTATATTCATAATAATGAAACATTTGGTGTTTACGTGGAATACACCCATGCACTTTCTTATCCTTTTTAAGCACATATAACCCAAAACAAGACAGAATGATTGATATCACAGATCTGCAAAGTATGTAGATATTAACGTATTAGTTTATTGGCACATTAACACGGTTCTTATTAACTCTTGCAGAAATTGGCATCGGCTTGGCTGGCTTTGGCATATCGTTTTTATTTCTTGGCATGCTGCTGCTTTTCGACAAGGGCTTGCTGGCAATAGGCAACGTGCGTAAAACTTGTGAAATACATCATCAACTAAATGCAGCAACTTCAATGCTAATGTTATATCTTGCAGATTCTCTTCATAGCCGGCCTTGGCTGCGTTATTGGCGTTGAGCGAACACTGCGCTTTTTCTTCCAGCGCCACAAAGTCAAAGGGACGACGGCTTTTCTAGGTGGAATTGTCATTGTCCTACTTGGTTTCCCAATAATTGGCATGATCATTGAATCCTATGGATTCTTTGCACTGTTCAGGTAGGTTTTAGTTGTTTTCAATCAAACTTATGTTCAATATTTGTTTTGAGTGCCATCAAAATTAATAAACCTCTTTCGTTTTGTCTTGCAGCGGCTTCTTCCCCGTAGCCATCAATTTTCTTGGTCGTGTGCCGGTCTTGGGCTCCATATTTAATCTCGCATTTGTGCAAAAGGTAAGGTAGAACGGACTAACTAACAAATCGTGCACATTCCATAGTTATAGTAATTTATTTATATAAAACTATGTCACAAGCCCTTGGGAGCAGCCCGACTTCTACGCCAAAAAAATTTGCATTTTTCTGGCTTCCTATAAATAAAACGTTAGCCATTTCCCAAAAATGTCCAATACTTCAAAAGAATATAATGAATTCCCAATGCAATTTTCTTTTAATTTTTCAATCTAAGCTAATGTATTTAAACATTTACAAATCCGCACAGAGTAAAGGGAAAACTTAATGATTCTTGTTCCAATCCTCACGCTCCTCGCGTTCTTGCACAACCTCATTCAGATAGGGCTCCAAGTACTTGACATCCTCTTCGTACTTTGTCCACTGCTCCTTGGGCAAGATGGTCTTGGTCATCGATAGATGCAGGGCACGCATAATGCGATAGTTGCGCTCATCGTACAATTTACGTGGAAGGCGGCGGATGGCTTCCGTCACATCCTCGTTTTCGTACAGACAGTCGTCACGGTGCAGACCTAAATGACACTATGTCAGAGAAAATAGTCAAATGTGAATTGCGCTTTAATCACATACCATATTGGTTGAATCCAGACAAATTGTAGGCCCATTTGCCCAGGTTGGCTGCAATGTAGAATTGTCGATTTTTTTTTGTTACATATTTACGTAATCAGCATAACACGCAGCGGCGCAAAATCGCGCAGTTTGTATTTATGCATTGAATGGTTGGCATATTAAATGCACACTTACAGAATACCAAAGGTCCCTTCCTAGCAATATAACTCGCCATGATTAATAATAAATCGTAATTTTAGGAAAGTCGCTCGCTTGGCTCTCGCTCCCTTTATTTTAGGTATGACAGCTGACAAACTATGGATGGCAATAACCTACAAAGAATGTATCGATAACAATTCACATTTGATATCGAATGATTTTAAGTTGTCATTTGTTTAAAACGAGTTGCCAACAGCATCATCTAAATATAATTTGGAGTTGATTAATATTTCACCATATTAATAATAACAAATATTTGTATTACATTTCAGATTGTTCAAAAACATGGCGGGGACAAAAGTCGGACATCTGTATAATATTAAACCATATGTAGGCTCTTCATTAAATTATACGATAATACATTTGTATAAATTAAATAAATTCGTTGTTGTGGAAAAGCTTTTGTTAAACAGAAAAAAAATATGTACATAAATCCCCACACAAACCAATCAAACATCTGGTAAATACAAGAGTATACCTAAGTTTAAGTTTTCCAGTGGTGCAAGAGAGAAGGCAATACAATAGTCCATCTCTTTTTTTGTCATGAGCCAACATTTTGAAAAAAGTTGCTTTACAATTCTCAAATACCTAAGTGTCTGAACTCTATTAGGGACCTTATGTTATCTGGCATAAGGAAAACGAGAAAAACTAGTACCGAAGATTAAATACCCTACCGATGAGAGGTATGCAAATATTTGATATATTTTTTTTATATTTAATGGTCAGCAGAGTAAATATTCCAAGTCAGCTCCGCAAAGCGATCCGATATAATTATAAATATTTTATACTCAAATATATATACCAGATATATAATATGAGGGGAAGGTGTCGGTAAATACATCGAAGTGAAAACTATATATTTATGTTTATTTATTTATGACTACAAAATATCAATATACAAATTAAAGAACATATACAAATTCATTATATATATATGCATAAACTGCGGCTGGTATGGATGCGGCACTAATTTAGGGATATTTTTTTTGTGAACACATTTTATATACATATGCATACAGATCGGCATGTATATATATATACTATGTACATTGTACATACATATATCAACGCCAGCCATAGTCTATACATATATGTATATACATATATAAGTACATCACTGGGGGGTCACAATATTGTGTATTTCGTTTCAATTATTTTCGAATTTTGGGAAAAAAATCATTTATTGTTCTTTGATACAGTCAATGATAAGAACTCCTCCTTGCGTGCCAAATATTCATTGTAACGAAGAAATGCATAACTGAGAAAACAACGATAAATTAGTCAATATAGATTATATATACATATGTATGTTATATTATATGTTTGCAATACACACCCAACATAATCAAAGTCAATTGTGGAATGCTCAGCTTGTAATAGAGACCAAACCGTCCAGAAAATGTGTGCTGCCAGAGCAAATTGATTCACCTGCACGAAAAGTTGTTCGACTTCCTCGTTTTGGATGTGACACCGCTGTAGATAGTTCTCAAGATAGACACGCAACCATTCCAATTGAAATTCCCGTTTCGGATATCGGGTATAGTCAACCTCATCGACGCCGCACATTTCCGCAAAATGATTACCAATATCGAAGGCTTGGAAATTATAATCGGCATATTCGTAATCGATAAAGTTAACGGTATTCATTGATTTCGTGTAAATCACATTTCCCAACAGTAGATCATTGTGTGAAAAAACAATTGGACTCTCCAACGCCTCCAAGTATTTGTACAAGTTATTAAACTCTTCACGTAGTCGTCCAATAGGTAAAAATGTTCCTTTCACTCTGCAATTAAATAAAGAATATCAATTTATGACTTACAATTTATTTACGAAAACTGATCACAGTTTTTCGTTTCGATCTTTAGAGATCAAATCCTAGCTCTCAAATTGTGAAAGATATGGATTTGTGGATATTTAAAGTTTCAAGTCTAGCTTTAAAAGCAGTACAAAAAATGGCGTTCATATCTAATATACTTTTTTAAATTTTTGAGCGAATTAAAAAGTGATCAGTGGATCGATTCATTCTTTATAGTTATTTCTTGATTACATTCATGCTCGTTTTTTTTTTTTTTTTGCTCAATTATTAGTAAAAAATATATATATATATAAATGTTTGTTGATGAGGCTCGAACCTATGCTGTTTACCTTTTGTGTTTCTCAGCATCACTAAATCGTTCAGGTACTAAATCAAGAAAGCTTTGCGTCTTCTTCCATATCATTGGCATCGGCTTGGCATCGCCTTTCTTTTTAACGACGCGATGCATTTCGGCCATACGTCGGGCAACCAATGGCCAAATATCGGGACATAGAACGCTTTCCGTATTTAATGTGATACCAGGTACGTATTCGTAGACGAGGCCGTTTTTAAATGTTGCGTAGAGCGATGGCGCCAATCCGTACGTATGCAGTAATTGAAAATTTTGCGTTTCAGCTTTCCGATCGATCAATAGGTCCGTTTTATTACCATAAACACGAACGAGTACTACGTTATCGGAGTATTGTACTGGTAAACGATCCGCTTTCTCTGTATCAACTTCTGTAAATTCCTCTTGCAGTATAAGTGGATCTTCAGATTGTACTGGTAAAATTCTCTGTGCATTGTTGATTGATAGATAGGATTCGTCATTATCGTTGCCTAGCTTGGAACTATTGTGAAAACAGCCGACGAGCTTATTTGTTATGCCATCTGTAAATTTCTGAAAATTACAAAAAGACAAACGTTTGAGTCGAAATTTAAAATTAATTGAAAACTTTTCAAAATAACTTTCAACAGAAGTTTTAAGTAGTATGTTTTTTTTTTCTCTTGTTTGAACTTGTTTTAGATTTTATACCCTGCAGCCATATTAATGGGTATAGCAAACATATCTAACTTAACTAAAAGACCCTTAAGACCACGTAATACAAATTTATTATTTATTATGACTATCAGACTTCTTAATTTTTAATACGATCGAATCATAAATAAATTAAACCAGTTTTGTGTTCTTTTTTTTTTGTAGGGCATTTGCTAGTCGAGTATTAATATGTTAATACACAAAGTCCAAGTTCGAATTGTAATATTTGAGTTATCAGTAAACAATCAGCAACGTTTTTAATTCTACAAAATATTTTGCATAGATTTAAACACACACACACATACACACACAGAAGTGTGTGTGTAATTAAGGGTGATAAACTTTGTGACATTTGAAACGCCCGGCTCGTAAACCCTAAAGCCCCCCGAATGATACGAACGGAGCTCATGAACATGTGCTCATTTTTAACTAAAAACATATATATATATAACTATATATTTGAGTTTCCATGCTAAATAGTTTTGATAAGCCCCACAGAATTATTCATTTGATATTCGCTCAAAAAAAGATTTTGTAAAACAAGTTAAATAAATTTAGTTCCTGTTTGCGCAATATATTTACATATCCTTATATAAATAAAGCTGCCTTTTTAGCACCTTTTTTTCCCAGAGAGAGAGAGAGAGAGAGAGGGCGAAAAACTGGATTGCCTCGCAATCAATATATATACTATAGTGCCCTTAAATCGAGCTGTATGCAAATTAGGTTAATTTTTATTCATACATCGATAATCGTTCCACGTGCCACAATTGCAAGCACAATAAATAGCTTTTAGTAATTTCCAAGTTGTCACGCCTTAAAATTACAAACTCACAACAAATAGACACACACACATACTAACACACACACACACCCACACACTCTAACACTCCCCTAGTCATTAGGAGGTTGTGTGGAACGACCCTGGATATTTTCATTGACATTGAATGAACTGCACGGGTTTACTTCTAGCTGTTAGTGGAAAATACAAATAAAAAAAAAACTAGAATGAAGTATGAAGTATACTATATATACATATATGGAAGTTGTTATTCGGTCGAGAGTTAACGAGTAAATATCTAATTAGATGATTGGAAACGCGTGTTATGCATTAGAATCATGCAACGTTTATAAATCAATGGAATATACTATAAACTGTATACTATATAATTCAATTTTTTTTTTAAAATTTTTTATCTTGAATTTATCTTGTGAATTTTCTATTTGGCTAACAAGATCTACTGATAATTTAAACATATCTTGCAAAAGTAGAAAATTATGATTTTTTTTGGTTTGTTTTAGTTAATTTAATTTAATTAAAATAAAATATAAATTACCTTAAAGTCAACGTGATTGAGGTCCCAGTTAGGTCGTATCACCTTCAATATATCCTTAGCACCTTGTATAACATCAGATTCTTCAATGAATATGGCAACAAACGGTACATGCGCCTCGTTAGCTGTATTATCCTGTTCCTGTTCCAGTTCCTGTTCCGGATCCTGTTCCTGATCCTGCTTTGGTCGTATATCACCCGCGATCTGTTCGCTTGAATATGAATTCGAATTCAAATTGATTTGGTTCGATTGCTGTTTGACCGTTTGACGAACTAAAGATAAAGAATCTTTCATCACTTTAGGGTTGCCGCCACTTGTTGAAATCTGTCCTGTGTAACTGTTGCTCTTGGTTTCTGTGCCCATTCTATTGTATTACATGTGAAATACGAAAGTGTCAGGTCGGGGTCAACACATACACATACATACAACCAAACACAAATACAAACAAAAAACGTAAAAAAAAAATATAGCCATATATATTTATATATACATGAATATTCTTTGAATACCAATATCCAGATAAATATACATATGTAAAGAAAGAAAACTCATTTTTTCTTCAACTCTATTTAATGAGCTTCAATTTTGAATGAAATGAAATAAAAACAAACAAAATATTCAAAATTTTTAAAAATATTTCTTTGAAATTTGTAAATTTCTGTCAGCATCCAGTTTCAATATATTTTTTTCGTGAATATACGTTTAATGCGATTTTGAGCTATGGGACAGTTAGATTTCGAGTATAAATTAAATTGTAAAAAAAGAGACGTTTTAAGCTGCCTCTTGAAGAGTTTGATATGATGTGTAAATATACGTATACGAATTATACGAATTCCTTGTAAACGCTATATATTGGCTGATAATCAGAGCCATAACAGATAACATGATACGCTTTTTTCCAAACGTGGCGCTCTACTTTTTCACCCAAGATAAGATTAGAACGTCAGAATGCACATAGGGGAGGATGTATGTACATAAATAACATGGTTAAAAAAAATACAGTTCGAACCACATTTTTGGTTCAGCCCATTGTATGTTTTTTTTTTTATATATTTATTATTTATAAGATATTTTACTTTAATATTATTTAACAATATAAAAGTGAAAATAGTTTGGTTAAAGGTTCGATTTATGATTTTTAAAATAATTAAAGATTGGGTTTTGAACCGGTTCGCCGCCTTGATTTAGTCAATATTAAAGTTCCGGTTTTGAACCGGTTCAAATTTAAAACCGGTAGCCTTGGTATTTTGTATATACATATATGTACATTATTTTGTGCAAGAAGAAAATGTTTCTTGGACAATAAACATGTATAAAAATAAAATCACGCATGAATTAAAATAATTAAATGAAAAAATATATATATCTACACAGTTACAACATTTAAGTATTTACATAGGTACATCTCCGATTCGGCTGGCCCTAGACAACTGTATCTATATATTTGGGTTTTTTTTTTAGTTTTTGTGCTGAGCGCATTCTCATTTTGATATGAAGGAACACAAATACGAAAACTTTAAAATTGTTGTGTGTATGCATGTGCATATGTACCTATATATTTCAAGAGATCTGTAGGTACATAGTTATGCGTGTACATTTCATAAATAGTACGTGGTGTTCTTTTTTTTTTTTGGTGTTTGCTGATATGATGGTATGTACATAAGAATAATATAACATAATGGAAAAAAAAGGAACACAGGAAAAAAATAGATGTATATTGAATTAAATAAATAAAATGTGTACCAATATGTCAAGCGTCAACGAATGCAAACGCACACACTGAGGTGAATTGTTATTTTGCTACACACGTTACCTTCGGGTATTGATTGTTTTTTTAAAGAAAACACAAAAAGCCGCGAAAACCACACAACTAAATTATTGATTTTAGTCTGTTGGTGTTTGCTTGGTTTGGAATGACAAAGGCAGAGGGGAATGAAAAGCGAAACAGTGCTGGCGTTGTTTTTCTTTTTTGTTTCTCTTTTTTTTGTGTCTTATAACAGCAGTTGTATTAATATTCTCGTTCTCGTTATACGCTTTATACAATTTTGTATTTTGTTTTCTTAGCTTTCGCCTGACGCAACTTCCGACTCCGGACAGTAGTGGTAGTAAACTAAGCGAAATTCTCATATGAATGTTAGATGTGCAATTTACAGCACTGTTGCTATTCGTGTTTTGTAGCACTTGTTCATACTAGGGATGGACAAAATGTGAGCAATACTGAAAGCTTTGTTATCGTTGTTAGCCCTTCTGAACTTAGCACTTTTGCAGCTTTTAACACTGGCTATAGTTTTAAATTGTGTCAATTTCTTTTAAAATATATTCATAAAATATTGATTTCTACTTGAATTTCCTATTATTTTACCTATGATTTTGAATTCAACACCCCCTGCTGCAATAAAACACCATTGAAATTTGTTTTGCATTTAATTTCCTGGTTCCCTATTGAATTGTCTGCATTAATCATAAGGCTGGATAAAACTGTTGTGTTGACCATGTATTTTATACATATCCTTTTGTTTTATCCATATTACAGCTTTTCAAATTTTATAAAAATAAGAAATACAGATGGCTTAACGAATATTGTGTTTTTGTTTTGTTTGTTTCTTTTTTCTTTTTGTTTTCAAGAGCGCAGCGCAAATTACGGTGCTATTGGTATTACTTTTTCTGCTTCTTCTTCTCTAGCTCCTCTTCCTTCTCCTTTTCAATAATGTCCACATACTCCAAGATGACCTTGCGATCCAGCATTTTAAGTGGCTTGCCATTCTCCATAATGGCCACTTCCAGATTATTCTGACCCGACTGGGCAACCTCGAGGAGCGCGCGAATGGCCAGCTTCACGGCGCCGCGTTCGGTACTGACTTCCTCCTCGCGATATTGCTTCTCGAAGAATTCACGAACCGTTTTCGCCGACCGACCGGTGGCATTTGCTTTGTACTCGTAGAATATGCCCGATGGCTCGGTTTGGAATAGATGCGGAGAGCCGTCGGCGTCGAAGCCACCAATAAGACACGAAATGCCAAAGGGACGACGTCCATTACTCTGAGTGTACTTCTGTTTCAGCTGTGCGATGTATCTGCAAAGAATCCCCCCCATATCAATTATTTGAATCATGCTTAATTCTGACTGACTTCTGATTTTTACCTAGTTATGTACTCGAGGGAAACGGGATCCTCGACATTGAGGCGATGGCTCTGGCACTCGACCTGGGCACGGTTTATCAGGATGCGTGCATCCGCAGTCAAGCCCGCAAATGCCATCAAAACGTGATGGTCGAGAACACAAATTTTACGCACTGTGCGGTCTTCCTGCAGCTTGGCGACCGATTTTTTCTCAACGCCCAGGACGACACAGTTGGCCCCACGCACGCCGACCTTAACACGATACAATATAATAGACATGAATAGTAAGAGGGAAATGGGTAAATATGAAATAAGCAACAATAAATAACAAATAAGATTGAAACTTACCGCTGTGGAGCCTTTGCGAACCGCTTCTTGGGCATATTCGACTTGCAGCAAATGGCCGTCGGGTGAGAAAATGGTGACAGCACGATCGTAGCGTGAAGACATCTTTAGTTACTTTTCGTTAGTCGCGCAGCGTAAAATACTTTAATTCGACCTCCTTCAAATAATGCTGTCGGCAAAATTTCGTGAAGGCAATGATGATGCTTTTTTGCGGAATGCCTGATGGGAACGTAGAGTTGTCATACGCTTTATGGTTTCGATAACATTTTGGCGTATATTTTAAGTATTTTTGTGGCATTTTTTAGAGCATTTGATAAGATATTTTTCCGAAAAACGGGGTGGCAACGCAACAGAAGACCAAGAATTGATATGCCAGCCCTGGTCATCGTGAAATATATATATTTATATACATGTATAATGTGCATTTGTTTTGTCTACAAAAATTGTGTGATTTGTCGTTATTTAATGTGACGGTAGTACAGTGATAGATCGGTGTTAATCATGTAAAACAGTTTAGTAACGTCCGTTCGACTACGTTTATTATTTGTTACATTTGCCAAGAAAATAACATTAGACACTCTGAAAAGAGATAGCGGACAGCTGATCTGATCCAAAAAATTATCACACCTGCGATAAAATAAAATAAAATACTTGCAATATTGCCGCTTGCAGTGTATACTATTGCTGTTAACACAAATATACGGCTATAACGGCAACTTTAATGGAAATGGCGCTGATGAGAAATCTAACAGCGAAGATTTGTAAGTAAATTAGAATTTTACCTCTATGAAAGTGGTTCTCACACCTATTGGCCGACACACACACACACATGTCAATGTGTGCTATTCGCTAGCTTGTGTGCGTGTGCTTAACATGCAAATAACTGCATGTGGGATGTAGCCCTTGTAAGGAGCTTTGCTGTTACACATGCGTGCAAGTCTGTATGTATGTTTGTCTGTTTATGCGCTTGTACGTATGTACATACGTGTATTTATCTTAGGTTAAGATGAGGTCACGACAACAAAAACTACTACCAGAAATAGTCAACATAAACAGACACGATTCTAATATTAACATAAACAATTTCCCACACAACAAACACGGTCACAAGGAGCTCAACAATTTACCGTATTTGTGCCCACCACTGTTGCATTCGGGATATTGTTATGGTGTATTTACGAAACGTTTTCTATGGGCATTCGCAGATCAACAGTAATAATACATTTTGTGTTGGTTTTTTTTTTGTATTAAATCATTAGATCTAACTTTTCGAAAATTCTAATAATTTTAAAAATAATTTATTTTTAATATGAACTTAGAATCAATTAAGTGGACAATTTATAGCCAAAATGCTATTAAACATGAAAATCGGTTCAGTTTTGACAAAGTTATGGAAGTTTGAGATATGGGAGCTAAGGATCTGAGAGCTCTACAAAATTGAACCCCTCCAGTTTCGGTTTAAATGTTGTTTTGTATACTAATTATGACACATATAATGGATTAAACATGTAATGTAAATTGGCAATTTTAAATTTTGAAAAATAATTTTTTTCGAAAATGAGTAAGGGAAAGTTCATGATATTTTACAAAGAGTTTATATTTTATTTTTTTAAACTATGCTTATTGATTTTAATTTACTTTAATTTTGTTGAACATTTCAAAGAGTTATAATAAATGTTATATTATTGTATATAGATGACATTAAGGCACACGATGGCAAGGTCACAAGTCTGGATCTGGGCGAGACGGGTAGAGTGCTGGTCACTGGCGGAGAAGATCGCAATGTAAATCTGTGGGCAATTGGCCAAGATGAGTGTTTTATGGTGCGTATGAGGTGGCTAAATGCGAAATTTATTTTATCCAATTATCACAATTATCTTTTTAACAGTCTCTGACGGGCCACAATCGATCTATTGAATGCGTGCGATTTGCGTATAAGGATAATTTTGTTTATTCGGCTGATGATATTGGCATTATACGCCGATGGGATTTGAATGCCCAGAAAATCTATTCAACACTAAACGGACATATGAAAAGTGTTCGAACGCTGGACTTTAATCCATCTGGGGAATATGTGGTGTCTGGTAGCAATGATACAACTGTTAGGTGAGTACACAGAATCATCTATTATATATTGTATTTAACTGTTGATACACAAAGATTCCAATTAACTCTAGAGATCGCATTGCATTTGTCATAAAGTGCATTATATATATAGAAATATAATAAATATTATAGTTTACTATTCATTGGACTTGGTATAAACAAACAACCTTAAGCTGAGAGTTGTTTATATTATATCAGATCAGATTTATGGTTTAAAAAGAGATAGCCATCATATTTCCCTTTCACACTAATTCAAAAAAAAATATATTTTAGTTGAATATCTCTTGCAATTTTGTAATTTTATAACTTTTTTTAATGCATTAAAGGAGATAGCTCCAGCTCTATATAAAAAAATATTTATATATATTATTGAACAACAGCCAAACTAACGGTCGAGAGTTGAGTTTTTATATGAAAAACTTAACTTTTTGTAATATTTTACATTGATCAAGCTACTTTACTGTAATTCTAACTTTCATGTTTTATCCTACTTTAATAAATATAGAACAATATTATATCAATTATTTTTATTCGATCTGCTTTTAATAACAAATCAGACCAACAAAAATCTTAATTCTATATCAACAATCTCTGTTTGTCATATCAAAAATATATAACTTTATGAGTATTTTAAAAAATATACATCACTTTTAAGACTGTTATCAATTTTTTATACTCCCTTTTCATTTCTGATCAACTCCAGTGTTTTGGTAGTTTATAACTCGCCGGTTTATATTCTATAACGCACAAAATTATAATAAACTAAATTTGAATTAAAGAAATATTCAAATAAATAATTTTAAAAAAAAGTCAAATCATTTATTAAAAAAAACGTAAATGTGGACAAACATAATGATAACATATTAATTATAATATTGCAATATTTTTTTTTTACCGCCGCCTGGTTATGTTGTTCTAAATATATATATAATATGTCTGGCATATAAGTGCATATCTTAATGGAATTGTTCAGTTTCCAAGTTGAGTTCAAAAATTACAACTTGGCCCTGGTGTCCTTCAAATCGACGTAGGCGCCCGAGATGACCTCCTTGCCGGTCTCAACGATGAGGGTGCGGAAATGAATGCGTGCCCCCTCCTTCCACATCTCAATCTTGAGCGTCTGTCCGGGCAGCACTGGGCCCGAGAAGCGCACCTTCACCGCCTTGAAGAGATCGCTGTTGTTGTCCGCGTACTTGCTGAGCACGGCCCGCACCGAATATCCCAGCGAGCAGAGTCCGTGCAATATGGGCGTCTTGAAGCCGGACAGGCGTGCGAAATTGGGATCGATATGCAACGGGTTCAGATCACCGGACAGCCGATAAAGTGCTGCCTGATCCTCGCTTGTCTTATACTGAATGGTCGAGTCGGGCGCCCGGTTGGGTGCCGCAGCCAAGGGCACCACGCCGGCAATGGGCTCCTTCTTGCCACCAAATTTGCCAGCGCCAACAACAAAGATGGCGCTCTGATTCTTCACCAATAGGCGGCCGTTGTCATCGTAGGAATCACAGCTGGTGACAACCACAGCACCGGAGCCCTTGTCCATCACATCGAACACCTTGCCCTTGGTCACTAGTTTGCCGCTGGTGGGCAGATCGTCAACGATCTCCAAATATTGTTCACCGTGCAGGATGTTGCTCAGATCTGCGCTGCTATTGGGCAGCGCATTGCTGACCAGGGGGCTGGCCATGGTCATCATCAGGCCGGGCAGCACAAAGAACGACGGAATCGGCGAGAAATCGGCATCGTTCTCATACAGGAAGCGTATGTCCTTGTCATTTGTGGTTGTGGCACCGATGCCCAGAGCGTATAGGATCAACTCCCGGTTGCCGAACACAAAACTATCCTCGACGGCATCCTTATCGCCGGACTTGAGGTTCTCGAGTACCTCCAACAACGAGCCGGATGCCTCGGCAATGGCGTTCAGATGTGTTGCCTGCGACATGTCCGTCACCTTGCTCCATGCATTCTGCACGTACTCAAGGGTCACCGGCTCCTCCAGCGATGGACGCACCACTGCGCCCTTGCCGCGCACAGTGTGCACCTTGGTTGCCCAGCCAGCAGCGCTTTCGATATAGCTACCTGTGTGGGATTTCAATATTACTTAGCTGTTCTTTACTTAATGAATCAATGAATGTATACGCACCATTGTCCTCGCAGGACTCGTGACACAAGTAGACCACAACGGGCGCAATCAGGCTCGGCTTCAGCTCGTTGAAGAGAATGTCCGGCAGAATGCCCTCGGTCATCCGACTAGCTGCCGTCGGAATGATCACGTTGCAGAATATGTTATTCTTTTGGCCCTCGATGGCAACGGTGTTGGCCAGTCCGACCAGGCCCATTTTGGCCGCCGAGTAGTTGGCCTGTCCGAAATTGCCATAGATGCCCGAATTGGATGATGTCATTATGATGCGTCCAAAGTTCTGCTTCTTCATGTGCGAAAAGGCCGCCTGGGTGCATTTAAAGCTGCCCTTCAGGTGGACATCGTTCACCAGATCCCAATCCTGATCCGTTGTCTTGATGATGCTGCGATCCCTCAAGATGCCAGCATTGTTAATGAGTATGTCCACACGTCCGTATGCCTTGATGGCCGTATCGATGACCTTTGCCCCGTCCGTAACCGAATTGTAGTCGGCAACCGCTTGGCCGCCGCTCTTGCGGATCTCCTCGACAACCACATCGGCGGCCCGCTGAGAGGCGCCCTCGCCGGCATGACTCCCGCCCAGATCGTTGACAACCACCTTGGCGCCGCGCGACGCCAGCAACAGAGCATACTCCCGTCCGAGTCCGGCGCCAGCGCCGGTCACAACCGCGACACGTCCATCAAAGCGCAATTTCGCTGACATTTTCAATTGTGCGTGTGAATTAGAAAACTGTGAAAACGAGTTCAGTCCGTGGGATCCGGTTCAATCAACTGCCAGGTGTGCTGTGAGGCGGCTATGGATGAAAAAACGGTTAACTCTCTCAATTATCAATGAACTTTCAACCTCAAGTGAAGTGAATAAAATATATATATATAAATCTAATGGCAAGCCCAGATATGATATCAGCAATAGATTAGTGCCTTGTATGTGTGTGCATATTTCAATATTTCTTTGATTACTTGTGCAAATTTAATGCGCCTAATGTTTGATCCAAGTCCAATGGCTAAATGTGCAAATACACTGAACCAAAAAAAAAAAAAAAACAATCTTTGACAAGCAGATAGAAAGTACATACATTTTGACGTGTTCTCACTTGCGCTAGTTAACGTCACTATGCGAATAATTTACCTTTACCAAATGTATTGCCTCTTAAACTGTACGATTATCTTTGTAACGCCGGTACAAAGTGCAGTTGGAATTGATGATAAGCAAATTGAAAAGCGATGAAAACAATAACTGGATTACGGACAGAGGTTGCAAACAACAATGGTGCTGCCAGATTATTAGAAACGTCCAAATGGCAGCAACCCTATTTTTATCGTTTATCGAAATGGCAGCTGTTATGTTAGCCGCCAGCTATGAATCGATATTAGTTAAGTGCTGCGGCGGTATTCAACTGTTTTTTTTTTTTAAATAAATTTAAATTTGCACAAATTCATATACCAAAAATATAAAAGTTATATAATAAATATTATTAAATATATTTTCTAGACTTTGGGATGTACAAAACGAAAATAAATGCATTAAGGTTTGCAAAGGACACATATCCCATGTGAATTCAGTGAAATTTTCACCCGATGGTCTGTGGATTGCTTCCGCTGGCCTGGAAGGTTCCATATTGATCTGGGATATACGTAAAAGCAAGCAAATAATGGAGTTTATAGCAGAGCCACCAGTTACGGCCATCACATGCATTCAATTTCATCCCTTTGAGTTTTTACTGGCAGCGGGCCGAGTGGATGGCACTGTCTCCATTTACGATCTGGAGCATCAAAAGCTTGTTTCGCAGACAACCCATTTCTATGGACAAGCTATCAGATGCATTACATTTAGGTACGGTCACATTTAAATTATATGTGTATAATATTTGTGGCTAATCTGTAATTTTATTTATCTTGTTTTTAGTGAGAATGGAGAGTGCCTTTTTGTTGGGAGCGCTTCAGGTATATCTGTGATTGGATGGGAACCAGATCGTGAACTAGATCACATAAAAAGTACTTGGGCTTCGTTGGATGACATGAAAGTTATTAAAAACAAGCTAGTATGTAAATCAAATATTATGTATACATTGGTAATTCACATTTAATTACTTTGCAGATTTGTGGCTGCCATGAAGTTGATACTGTTTCCATAAATACAGTTAGCCTTGATCGTGTGATACCTTTCTATCAACCGGCAAATGCCCAGCCCAATTTTAAACATAACTCAACAAGCCGCAAAAGCTTTTCGCGTGGCAACCAAAAATTTAGGATATCCATGGGCGGATCCAAGCCGGCCAAAGTTGAGGAGGAGTTTGAGGACAATAAAAGTCAGACTTACGATGAACTGTCGTCACCGAACCTAAGTCTGGAGGTAGTTAATGAGACGGCATTGGAACAGATCGAAACAACGCCATCTTTACATGTCATGTCGTCAGTACATCATATAGCCCAGCCGATTGGATCAACGATTGAGCTCACATATAATGCGGGCAGCACTGATGCCTCGTTGAAGCATAATAAATTCGCGCGAGTGCCAGATAATATACCGTTTAACATAGATACTAATTATAGTTATAACATGGATATGGCTACCAGCCGATTATTAACGATTAATGGGCCAAGTTCGCTGCACGATTCGGAAGAATATTCCATATGCTCGGTGGAAAAAGGTGATAGAATCAATGTGCACGATGTGGAGTACAATCAGAATGATAGCAATCCTCCAATTTTAAACAACTATGATAATTATGAAATGGCTGAAGACTTTCCAGTCAATCAAAATTTGAACTATACAGCCAGCTCATATAAGACAGTACCTGCATCAACAATAAATGCCTCATCGAAATCAATTAAAAAGACAACAACAAATTTGCACAAACGGAACACAGCGATTAGCAATACCAAACAGACATCGACGGCAATATTTGGCAATAATAAGCTTGGACAAGCCTCCTCGGTTAGTTCAATGGAATTGCATAAGCTCGATGATAACATGGTGTTAAAGAAGTCGTCGTCCTCGAATGTTGTCAACAAGAACAAACGTACCATGGGTTCGCAGAGTCAGTTCTATAAAGAGAATGCACAGCAGAAAAATATTAGTGTAGAGATCATTACCAAACCACCAATAAGGTCACGTACGACTTTAGATATGCGTACATCAAACCAAACAAAGGTTCAGGAAAAACAGTCACATGTATGTATTATAAATGGTATTTATTTATGTTTTTATTATATATATATATATTTTATTATCATTATAGCAGCCAATGAACTATCGCCCGGATTTGATACCTACCTCAGGCAAGACTATGAATCGCAATTACATTGATGATCATTATGAGTTTGATATACTCTCAAGATCACATGAAGAAGTGCTTCAGGAATTGAGGAATCGGGAGGCCGGTCTCTATTTGCTACGAAACTCGACACGGTAAGAATTTAATTTCATTTAATATCATATATAATTTTTGGTTAAATATGTATTTTGTTTCTATTTATTAGCTCCTGTGATATTCTCGGTGCACTGAGAATTGCAAAAAATTCGGGAATTTCAATTTTTATAGATCTTTTAGGGGCAATTATTGAAAAGCCGTAAGTAATGTCTGTGATATCCCAAATTATGTTAAAAATTCATATTTGCTTTTCTCTGTTTTTTTTATTTCACATTATTTCAGATCTTCATTGAATTTGAATTTTTGCACATTTATATTACCAGAACTTTATGAACTCTTGCAAAGTGAACACAAATTGTAAGTAGATTTTCAACAGAGCTTGCAAAAAACAGTTTACCATTTTTCTTTATGTATTGATTCTTTAAACAAAGAGTTGGGGATGAACCGTCCTTGAAACGGTTTTTTGATCTGGTAGTTTTTTGACCGTTTGAAATAAAAGTCCTTTGCGTTTGTATGCGTGTATGTGATTGACTTGCCTTACAAAATTCAAGTGCGTTCTGATCAAAATAAAAAAGTGTCTCAATTTTTAAAATTTAAATTAAAATTTGCAGCATATGCGGGTTTAAGTTAGCAGGTTCGCACGCAACAAAGTTAAAACGCCTTTCAACTGGAAAACATGCCAAAATATTTAATAAAATGGGCGACTGTATTGAAGTGAAACAAAATATTAAAAAAAAACGAAGAATATCTTATGAAAAAGTTAAACTTGTGACCAACTTTAAATTGATGGCTATGAATAAAGCAGTTAAAGGTGTAAATTTAAAACCAGTTCATAAATGAAAAATAATTTACTGAACCTGACATTTGGTTACTAATCTGCCGACTCACTAAGTGAGAGATCAATCGGTTATAGATCTAACTGAGAATGCTCAACTTAAAATAGAGAAAAAGTGTGAGAGAAAGAGAGAACAAGTATGCATGATTTCTTTAGTTATAATAGTGCGTGGATCGCGAAGGAAAAAACGGTCAACTGTTATATGCGAGCTCTGGATTTCAACGTTAAATGCGACTGAATAATAAACTAATAAAAATAAAAAATTTTATTTAAAATTTGCAGTCATTTTACAAGAGCCTGCGATACGTTGCGTATCATTTTATCAAATTTCTTGCCAACAATTCAGGAAAATCTTGACTCTTGGGCAGCCAACGGATTGGGCGTGGATGTTTCTCGCGAGGATCGCCAGAGAAAGTGCTTGGAATGCCAAAGATGGTTGCTGCAAATTAAAAATCTACCCGAGTCTGTTCACTTTGGGTCAACGCTGTCACAGTTACAAAACATAATTGCTTTTTGAAAACTTCGCGTATTTAGTTAAAACAACAAAAAATTGTCCAGCATTACAAATGACTTACATACTATATTAATTTGTTATTGAAACTAATTTATACAACTATTAAACATAAGATTTCATAATTTGAATAAAAAATAAATAATACAAAAAATCATAACATGAATATATATATATTGCTTCTATTAAAACTGAAGTTCACAATTAAAACCACCGTTAGATTATTGAGCTTGCACCTTTTATGCAAATTTTTTGAGTGCATCATTCAATGGTGCATTTTGTTCATTGGATGTGGCACAGGTCGCGGTCAACGGACCGTGGCATGGACAA
This sequence comes from Drosophila micromelanica, assembly GCA_004143825.1. NCBI lineage: Eukaryota > Metazoa > Arthropoda > Insecta > Diptera > Drosophilidae > Drosophila > Drosophila micromelanica. The sequence goes on from SCDY01000205.1 coordinate 56,032, forward strand.
GTTCGAGCCAACATTGTCTGATATTCGGAGTTCTGAATGGGCCAACAAATGCACAAAATATGTGTGTGTGTGTGTGTGTGTGTGTGTGTGTGTTTGTGTTTGTTGCTGTGCAGTTAAATACCAACAAAATGCTGTCAATTTCAAATGGCGCGCCTAAATTTAAATTATGATTTCGACTTGGCTATGCTCTGTAAATAATATTTTTTTTATTATAAACCATATTACCACAAAACGAGCATAAAATCGATTTAGTTTAATTTAAGAAATACTTTATAAAATTAAATTTTTTTTTTGAAATTTTATACGTTGTGAACCCTCAGAAATATATATATTTTTCGTCTATATCTTTGATTTTATTTATTTTAAATGTTTTTGCTCAATTTTTGACATTAAAATAAAACAGCTGTGTTAATTTTTTACTGTAAATAAATAAATAAATCAATTACAACTTTGAATGACAAAATGTAAGGCAATTTAAAATTCTGACAGCCAGCACATGTCTAATGATGATTTAAAGCCATTTCAGTTTTTAAAGGGTATTTAAATAGTTAGTTTGCTGCTTGACTTGAATTGTGCACTCTTGCGCTTCACAGACCCAATAGAAAGGCCATAGAACCCAAAAAAGAAGGCAAAAATCAAAAACAAAAAAAAAAAGTAAAATAAAACGAAAAACATTCATGCGGCTCTAAAAACAATCGCCCTTTTGAAGTTTAACTTACCATGTCGCCGGATCATTGTTCCTATTCGGATATGGCTTCATCAACAATTGCATTGGGGCATCGCTGGATCAGTCGATTTTGGCCAAGCGGCGCATTCGGTTGGATTCCAATTGCAGCTGCCCACGAAATGGAACAGAGAATGTTGGCGTTGATATGCTCGTTGCATCTTCTGTTTGTTGTTGCTGCTGTCCATGCGGAGCCTGGCTACGATCATTCCAATCGGAATGGCGAATTGGAGACTGTGGACAGCATCATAGATGTGGAGGCAACGGATCCAATCGAGCACGGAGCACCCGAGAAGCCGCTGAGGAACAACAATCCCTCGGCCAGGTACGCTGACTACGATTACTATGCGAATGGACGTCGCCTCAACGAGAATGGACCAGGTACAGATAATGATCTGAGCGCATCGTCTGCGATTCGGGAACACAATTACCGTAGACCGGCCGATGAGATCACGGCAAAGCCGTTGCCCTGGTATGGCCCATATTCCGGCAAGTCCATTGCCATGTACCCCTCCCGGTCGTATGATCCCTATATTAGACGATACGATAGGTAAGTCTCAGCCCAACAAAGGAAAGGTTATTAGATAAATGAAATATATATATATGTATATATATTCCTGATCCGTCCAATACTAACTTTCAATCGAAAACTGTGTTTATATATTTTTGTGTTATGTGTTTTGAAACCGAAAGTCAAAATTTCTATTGAATTTTTTTATTTCTGAAATTTTAAATAATATTTCCAGAACTCTTCATATGAATAATGCATTATTTTTGTTAAATTAAAAATATGTAAATACAATAGATAAAATTTGTTCACTAAAAATGAATAGAAAACATTTTTTTTATTTATTTTAAAAATATTCTTTCCATTATTTTCAAAACCGGAAATCACATTTTGTATTTAAATAAATTTAAAAAAAAAAATCAGCTGAACTTAAAAAACTGTTTTTTTGTATTCCTGAATTTGGAAATAATATTTTTAGAGAATATAATAAAAATAATATTTTCATATGAAGAATGCAAAACTAATTATTTCTGTTAAAAGAAATATTTGTAAATATAATAAATAAAATTCGTTTACAAAAAATTAAAATTAAAATTGGATAAAAAGTGATAACAAAGAGTGTGTGAAAACTTATGTTAAAAGACCGAGATAGCTGGTAATCATTATTCTGTATCTAATCTTTGACGTTCCGTAGATTTGATGAACAATATCATCGCGCCTATCCGCAGTACTTTGAGGACATGTACGTGCATCGGCAGCGCTTCGATCCGTATGACAGTTACAGTCCCAGGGTGCCGCAATATCCGGAGCCCTATCTGATGTATCCGGATCGGCAACTGGACACGCCGCCGGCCAGGGACTACTATGTCAAGTCGCGCAGGGACTATATCGATGATATACATCCAATGTCATCGCTCGACTCCTACAGCAATCAAAATAAATATGCCCCATCGAAGCTGCCCCATCAGCTGGTGTCGCCCCGTCACGAGAGAGTCGTCTACTACGCCCACCTGCCCGAAATTGTGCGCACCCCCTACGATGTGGGCGTGGCACGCACGGATCGAAACGGGGCCGCGGCCCTCGTTGCCGAGCGAGTGCCCTTCAAGCCGAACAAAAAGAAACTGAAGAGCCAGCCAAGAGCTGACAATTCAACCAACTACAAGCAAATGTTTTAGTTCAAACTCGACGTTTGCACTTGTCCTACTTTTGTTCAATTGTGTTTTTGATTTTTTGTTTTTAAATAGGATTTTTTCGATTTACTTAACTACATTTTGTAATATGAGCAAAAAAAGGAATGTACACTATGAGAAAAATACGGCTATATATATCCAGAATATAACCAAATAGGTTCGTGTGAAACGAATTTTTTCGTCAAGCTAAAAAAGAGTCCACTTGATTCATATACAAAATTCTTGGCTATTTTTTCTCAGAGTGTACATTTAGCATATTAACGACATTTCAATTATTGCAAATTTATTCCCATATTATATATTCAATATTTTTGCACGTCCGTACTGATTTCCATACATTAATGCATAATATAAGGTAATTGAGATTACAGACGTTACTTTTAAATAAACATTTTTCGATAGTTTTTAAGACATATTTTTTTTTAAAATCTTTTTTTTTTTGCAACTTTTTAACATAACTTCTTAACTGTGCATTATTTTATATATAAAATATATATATCTTAAAAACAATTTTAAATATTTCAAGGCATTAAAATAGTGGAAAAGGGTTAAAGAAATTAAAGTGGCTTACAAATGGCTATTGAAAAAATATTTTAAAAAATTATTTTATTGAAAGGTTGCTTGGTTCAGCATATTTCCTTATTAATAGGTTCGAGCCGCAACGTAGATAATTCAAAAGCAAAACGTAATAATTTATTAAAGGGCTATATCGCTGTTTAAATTTGGCTATTCATATGAAAAGTAATATATTAAAAATAGTTTAGCTTTAAGCTTTTAGGTTCGAGACTAGATCAAAGTCAAGTAAATGATTTATAACCCCCCCCCCCCCCTCCCTTTAATTTTCTGTTTGTTGGTCAGAAAATGTAATGCAGGCTTTGGTTTTTGTTTGAGCAAAAGCATTCAAAGGCGACAAGTTTTAGTATTCACATAATGAACCCAAGTGCGCCAAGTGCCATTCGGGCAAATAACTCTTGGTAAAGGCCCAGAACTGTGGCATTTCATCAAGTCTTTACCCAAGAGTCTCGTTAATTACACAATTCCATTACTTTTGGCTGTGATAGTAAAGTTTGCGATTTCTGCAATTTAACTTTCCCGCTGCTACTGCAAAACAAGCATAAAACGAATCAAGTTTGAATGATTTGCTGGAGCATGCACGATGGCTAGCTACCCTGTTCAGTTAAATAAATATTTACATATTTATATGTTTATGTGTGGAAATGGAGAGTTAGGAAAGAAGTGTATCTTATGTGAATTATAATATAGATATTAATACAGATCGCTGGGTTTTCATCCTCTTCAGGAACAGATATATTTTCTGAATGCAAAATTAATATACCCTATACCCATTCTAAATGGGGAATACGAGAACTAGAAGTAAAAGAGAAAAAAAACGACAAGAGAACAAGAAAGATTCGTAATTATGTGCTTATGTACGTGGTCCGTGTACACATCCATCTGAGGCATCACAACAGCCAAGAGCCAAGAGCCAAGAGGCAAGAGCCAAGAGCCATTATGCCCCATGCCCCATGCCTCATGCCCCATGCCACACACGCATGTTCCGTTCGGCTTGACAAACCCGCAGCCGCAACACCAAGCAAAAGCAAAAGCAACCAAAAAAAAAGAAAAAAGGAAACAAAAAGGACAACAAATACTTGTGTAATGCATGGACACGTACGGCTAATTAATGTGCCTTTGTTTGGCACCGCATTTGTCAGTGCGAATTAAACGATGTAATCGCATATGTCATCCACTTTGTGACACATGTCAGCCAGTAAATAGTACGTCCATCTGACCCACAAAATTATTGACAATAAAAAATATGTGTGCATATATATATAAATATATGCATACATATGTATATATTAGTATAAATAGGGTACATATTATTATGTTTTGCATCAACAACGTTTTATTTTCCATTGAATTAAAAATCTGTATTTTTGGGGTTAGTAAATTTGTCAAAATTTGTTTCGAATGATCAATCAAAATTTTTAACGATGCGGCAAAAATGTTTCCTAATCTCTTTTATATCATGCTTACATCACAGAGATCAGGTCAGTCAGAGTTTTAAGAACTCAATAGGGATTTTTTAAATAAAAAAAATGGGTTCTGATTATTATAATAAACAAACCTGACCATATGCTAATTTTTATGAAGAAAAAAATATAAATAGTTATATTTGACAAATTACAGAATTATATATTTTTGCGACCTTAAAGACAAAATAATTTTTCAAAAATATTTTAATGAAAGATTTTTTTGAATTTAAAAAAATTGAAAATGTATAATTGGAATTGATTTAAAATTGATTACATTAAATCTTATAACTGGTAAACGCAAAAACGGGCAGAAAATATCTACAATTATTTTTTGTTATCATGCATAATTGTTGGTTAGAGTATTTCTTATTCGGTCTACAGAAAAAATCCGAATTTGCTTGACTATTTACGAGCTTATTTTGGTTGGGCTATTCGTTGGCGTTTCCGCATTATTACTCACAACTTGACACAGACATTTTCGCAGGTCACCGTCAGACACACACACACACACACACACACACTTGCACACACACACACACACTTGCACACAAATGGGCACATAAACACATAACATAAAGTTGAACAGGAGGAACGCGACAACTGCCTGCCCTTGTGGGACATTTTGCATGGGCATTGGACGTACGGACAGGAAACCTAATGAGCGTACCGCCCACGCACTGAATGCTGGTCACAGGACATACTCAGGACACAGGACACGGGCAAATGCCAATGACGGCGAGGCATACAACAAAGCAATTTGGTTGCACGGCCAAAAAGGAAAAACAATAACAATGATGCACGCGATACTTAAGAAACTTTTCTGGCGATAGACTGCCCTAAAAAGGGGGCGGGGCGGAGCTGGGCTGGGCTGGGCTGGGTTGGGGGGACAGCTCCATAATTAGAATCATTGAAATACATGGAACCATTCAAAGTTCATTTGCTCAGTGAGGCAGCACGGCACAAAATTGTCCTTTCGCCTCGGGGTCCATCGATGGCCGCTATGCACGACATATGCCCCCCAAAAAAACTGAGAGTGTGTGCGAGTGTGTGTGGGAGGTGTTGTGGCAAATGAGAAAACAATGCCCGAATAACGACTCTCCGATGTGCATTAAAAGATTTATTTCTTTGCGAATAAATGAAGTTTTTTTTATGGGCTTGTGGCCTGTCCGCTCAGCAGGCGCTTCGTATCCTCGAATTCCGCCTAGAGAGGAGAGGGTATCGTAAGTTTCTAAAATATTCAACCAGATTTAAAAAAAAAGTCAAAATGATGAATTTTAAATATTTTAGTTTTGTTTGAATAAAGTATTATATTTTCCAACGATGCATAAATAATTTCGTACAAAATTTTATTTAATTAAATTCATAGTTATACATTTCTTAAATACCCAACAAAATTAAAAAAAAAAATTAAATTATGAATTTTAAAAATTTAATTTTTTGACGATGCATTCTAGTTAATTTCGTGCAATATATAATGTTAAAATATTTTTAAATTCATTAAAAATTATTCCAGACTTTATACTGAAACGCAACATAAATCAAATGCTTAGATATACATATGTATTTCTTAAACACCCGACATAAGTTGTCTAAAAGTATTATATTTTTATAAATTAATTTATTTTTTCAACGATGCTTTCTAAACATTTATAAATAAATATACATAAATATAAAAATTGGTAGAATTTTAAAAAAGTTTGTAATGTTAAGAAAGCATTCCAGACTCTATAAATAATTATCAAATTTTCTAATGCAAGTGCAGCGTTTGTTAAATTTAGAATTCTTTTTCAGTTCAATATTTAGGATTCATTTAAAAAATATGCAAATTAAGGATTTTCAAATTTTTTAGCCTTTGACTTGCTCGTGTCGTGACACGTGAGAAATCACGATAGTTGCTCAGCTCTAGTCAAGATTTTACCTTAACTTTCACAATGCCGCGCAATGGCGAGGACATACATTAAATACATACAAACAAACAAACAAACATATATATATATATGCATGTCCTTTATTTGCGCACATGAAGTATGAGTGTGCCCACATGTATGTGTGTGTGTGTGTTCTGTATAATCGCTGAGTAGTTAAATGCTCTCTAGTTATATTTATGTAGGTTGCAGCAAGTTTAATGCGCTTTGCCATCGCATCTCTACAAATCACCGCAAATTTATTTGCTCGCTGCAAACAGCAATACACAAAAGACACACACACACACACACACACACACACAGCCACGTTTATATATGTACATATAATTTGCACCTTCACTAATTAGCCAAACAATGTGGCAACAAATTCAAAGCATTAAATGCTCTTATTTGTATTTAAATAAATAAGCTGCATTCAGATAACTATTCAACTATATATAGAACTCGTGGAATATGGTTAAGAGCTGTCTAATCAAGTTCTTTGAAATATATGTATTTCTATGATCTAGCTTGAGCATATGCTCATATATATATGTATATTTTTTTTTTTAAATAAATATTTAATTGCTGACATATTTATATGGCTAATACAAAAAATACAAAATATATAATTTATATAGCTTATGTTTTAATTATGTTCACCAATTGAATTAAAATAGCTTAAATATTTTTTAAATACTCCTTTTTGTCTTTCTTATTTTCAATATATTTAGGTATTCAATCAATATTTATATAAATTGTAGGTCGATTAAAAATTATTAAATTATATTCATTATAAATTTACATTTTTCCACTAAAAATGATTTTCATAATTATTATAATTTTTTTTGTGGCTTATGTTTAACAATGCTCCTGCACCGTGAAAAGCAAATTTTTCTTGGAAAAAAAAAATTATTTTTGTTCGTTTTTGAAACCAACTTTTGTTCAAAATTAAGAATTTTAAAATTTTTTTAAATCGTTTGCTGGTATTATAAAATTTTCTCTTAAAACAAATTTTGTATCTGTCCAAAAATTACACAAATTGCAACAAGTCAAATTCTCAGATTTAAAAATGTAAATACACACAACTAAGCCAAAATTCAACCGATTTTTATGTTCTATGCCATTTTGTTCAGATTGGTTCCGAATTTAAAATTTATGTATTTTAAAAAATCAACTTTTTTTATTATATATTTTTTTTTGAGAAAAGAAACTTAACTAATTTCTAAATTTATTATTAATTTTTTTTCTTAAAATTTTCATTTATTTTGAGTTTAACTTTTAACCAATTTATTTTAAATCAAAATTAATTATTTTAATTTTATGTAGGATAGCAAAGTTAAGACTAAATCCAATTTTCGAAATATTGCTGAATAATTCTCAATTTAGTTTGAAATAATTTTTGATGATCAAGTATATAGATATTGAAGTGAGCACCGAAAATAAGACTTATTAAGTAGCTTGACAGATTTGATGTTCAATCGCTTGACTTTTGTATATCAAATAAATGTCGTACCCCCCGACCCCTGCTGCCTTCCCCCATGCCCTCAGCTGCTGCCTGTGCGTGTAAAGAGTGAGGGTGTGTGTGTGTGTGTGTGTGTTTGTCCAAATGTAAAACCTATAAATCTTGATACAGCCCACATTATTGATTGGCGCTTGGCATACCAGGGACCGGACATGGACATGGACATGGACATGGACATGGGCATGAATATGGATATGGATGTGGGATGTGGGACACGCAAATGGACATATGGACAAACATATTACGCATATGAATGTGGGCCTCTGCCGGCCGCAATATTGTCAAAAATGCGCAAGACTTGGCCAACAGGGGAGGAAACTGGCTGGAAACTGGCCCCAGTGCGAATAATGGGATAAATAAATAATTCAAATAAATAACGCTGAAATAAAATCAAATGCAATGACGAATTATGATGGCATATATATGCTGCTATATGTTTGTCTAGTATCTGTTGTATCTTGTTGTTGTTGTTGTTGTTGTTGTTGTCCCGTATGATTGGGGAGCTCGTAAATCACTGACAATGGCCCAAACGAGCAGCAAACACCCCTCTGGCTCTGATTAGAGCACTACAAGCCTACAAGCCTACCCCCACCCCCTACACCCCCCTCACTGGTGTCAAGTGCCAAGGGCATTCGGAATCTGTGTGTGTGTGTGTGTGTGTGTGGAGTGTGTCTTGCATGTAGTTGATGAAGTCGGGCCATGGAGCCACTCTTTTGTCATAAATATTAAACGAACTTATCTCTTTCGTCTTTGTTTGCGAAAAAATTTATCATTTGAGCCAAGTTTGTTAATTATTTATGCTGCCATGTTTCATATTTTGCTGCCCGCTGCAGCTGATTTATGGCAACAAATCGAGCCGCCGAGGCACAGAGACATCCTGCACATCAACTATATATAAATATATACAAGATATATGGTATATATGTATCGCTTGTGACATGTGACAGGCTCAGCAGCATTTTCCACAGGGACTTCAAAAACTTGATTATAAAAATAAATACAATTAATGCAGTGAATATTTATCGGATATCAATTCTTAAGTAAATAAATATTTTAGTGTTGGACGGAATTTATTATAAGCATTGGCCCAGTTTGGCAGTGAATCTGTCTATTATAATTATTATAACGAACTTTATTTCATTTATATAATTTAACTTAATTTAACAAGAAGAACATGATTTTTTTCAATAATTTTTTTTAACATAACCTTCCGATCTTTTAATTTTTTTTATGCTATATAATTTTGTAATTTTCCTTTTTATTATCGTATTAATATATGGGCTCTGTTGCTTATCCATTTAATATTATATTTTAATATTATTTAGATATTAATATATCATTTTACATTTTTGAACATTTTCATTTTGTTTTCTAGCTTTATAAATTTATTATATTTATTTAATTTGTACACATTTAAATTGTTGTTCCTCCGTTCTTCAATGTGACAAACTTTACATATGTATACGCAATAAAATTTCCAAATCTAGCTAGATGGACCTATAATTTAGTTGTACATAGATGCTGATTTATTGCTCTACTTAGTTAGAGTCGGCTTCCACGCCCCTTCGATAAGAAATGGGTTCGGCTTGGGTTGCGGTTTGTCCATTGAAAGAGGTGTATATATATATATATATATATATATATATATATATACATATATATGTGTGTGTGTGTGCCAAAAGATTCGATGCGGTCTCAATGTCGGCTTTGGTGTCCATCTGTGTGTCGGGCGTCCGATATTGTTGAAGTGCAATAAAGTCGAATTTAATTGCCCGTTTGAAATGAGCAAACTTAATGGACAATGACTCATTAACACTGACACGTCAAACAATAATGGCGTGTCTGGCTGTTTGGCGAAAAGGAAAACGGAAAGGCGGAAATTGAAATAACGCTTCCTGCCAAAATGGGACGACGACGACGCACCACGAAGAGCACGTCCACATATCGGGAGTAGAGATGACAGCCTGCCGGATAATACCAAAATGACACGACTTGTAATCTATATTTTAAAAATTTTTTTTTAAAATGTTGTATTTAAATTATTAAAATATTTCTTTTGTAAATGGTGCAATTATATGACAAAAAAAGGTCATCTTTGACAGTATAAACTGTAAAAATATAATTTACCCTCTGACTATGGGGTCTAGAGATTTGAAATTGAACATTGGAAAATTGAGAATGAAATATTATTTTATATATTATTTGTATATATATTTTTTTTCTTTATTTTCCTTTTTTTTATCTTTTTTGTCTTGTCTTGTATATTAAAATTAATAATAAAATCGATAAATATCGTTTTTTTTGACTCGTTTTTCGTTTTATCGATCGGGCACTTTCGACTAGAGTATTCTTTAACATCTCACACATATATATATTTGAAATTTCTTTGTTAAATCGTGCGTGTTCGTGTCACGAGAGAAAGCAGCTCACGCACTCAACTCTAGTCAGGAGTCTTCATATATACATATGTCCGGGTCCAAGTCCTTGTCCATGTGCATGCCATGCCCAGGACAAAAAGCTTGACTCGCCCCGCTACGCACACTGGCACATCAAAAGAATGGCAGTACGCACACTTACTCACACTTACGCACACTAGCACACACACGCACACAAACACACACACACACACACACACACACGCATAGAGCACAAAAAAAAGCAATTAAGAACGTTGAAAGCAATCTTAAGCGCTGGCTGACGGTGACAGTAACGTTGACAGGGGGTGTTGGGGGTGTGGTGCAGGGGTGCAGGGGTGCAGGGGTGTTGGGGTGTTGGGGTGTTGTTGTGCAGCATGTGAACTCTGATGTCTGTGTAGCCTGCGAAGCCCTTAAGGATGTGACATGAAATGCTTATCAGCTGGCACAGGAACAGGCACAGGAACGCACTTTTAACAACACACGCACACAGGCCATGTGTGTGTGTGTGTGTGTCTGTGTGTGTGTGTGTGTGTGTGTGTGTGTGTGCACTCGAAAAAAAGATCGAGTAATTTCAGCGAGAAAATCGCTCTGAAAATAATCTATATAATATTTAAAACTTTAATTTCTATTTTTAAATGTATATTGATATATATATTTATCACTTGTTTATTTTTATTAATTTATTTGTTTATATTTTATTATTTAAAAACAAAATTTTAAAATAGAATATTTTTACTAATTTATTTTTTATTTCTATTTATATATGTATGTATACTATTTATAATATACACGCTTTAAAAGAAAATAAAAATTTTGTATTTACATCAATTATTAAATGGTTATAATTTTTTATCTTAAGCACAAAATTCTTGTTTTAAGAGCCACTTTTTAACATTCCCAAAATTTCTGTAAGTAGAACTCAAATACATAATATAATTCCCGTTAAAATAAATATTTAGTACAAAATCTTAAATCATTTAGTACGAAAGTTGTTTAACTGATACTTTTGTGCTTAATTTAAGAATTTCATTCATTTTCGGTGAGTGTATTCGTATTTGTGATGCCATTCCCTCACGCCCACACCCAGACAGCACACACTCAACACACACACACACACTGAACAGTGCGCCTATGAAATTAGTTTTCCCACAGTTTTATCTTTGGGTCTCAATTAACCAAGCTGCCAACTGCCAACTGGGAACTGGGAGCTGGGAGCTGGGAGCTGCCAAGGCTCAATTCGGGCGCATCGAATGGGTTCAATCAAAATGTAGCAAACGTCCTGTTCTTTAAATGTCCTTACTCGCAGATTCCCATGCATGTGTGTGTGTGTGCGAGTGTGTGTGTTTGTCTAGTGAATTACTGTACGGCCATTGAATGGCATCGACTAATGAATAATGCCTGATTTTTAGCCCCTTATTGGCCGCTGGGCAACGCAGTTCCAGCTCCCAGTTTGCTGCCATCCATACAAATGAGGACCGCCAAGTGGACAATTGGCCGAGAAGTGTTTTGGCTGTGCGACCTTTTTACTTTTCTTGTTTTTTTTTTGGTTCCTTCTTATTATTTCAGCAGCTCCTAAGTACGAAGTTCCCGCTTTGAGTTACGGCCGGGCCAGAAGCAGCAGCAGCCAAGTTAATTGCGATGCAAAACGAGAAAACAATAAAGGACATCGGGCATCTTGTGTGATAAAGCAGACGTGATTTAGTGGCTTTTATAGCAAACCTATATACATTTATTATTATTATTTATTTTGTCTACTATTATTATATTTATTTTTATTGAAATACAAAAATAATTAAAACAGAAAATTTAACAATAATATAAAGCATTTCTAGCAAATCTATTTGCATATTATTATTACTATTTAGTTTCACAATTATTATTATTCTTTTATTTAAGGGACGTGTTCTTGCACCGCTGCTCTACTCCATTTTTGGCCCCAGACATTCCGATGCGATGAAAAGAGCTCGTCCCTCCGAATCTAACGCACCAAGTACTTTGAAGTCTGCAAGGATACGGCAAAGTTGGATATATTTTCTTAAGAGGACATTTTCGTTATAGCCATTTCTCGGCTATATCCTTAAGGATCCTAGAATGATGTATCTCTTTCAACTCGGACGAATCAGAACTATTCAATGACATCCAAAAATTCCAACCCTGAATTTTGACCATTTTTGACAAAAATCACAATTGTTTGTCAAAATCGCGAAAATTTTAAAATTCAAAATTTTTAATGGGGATTTATTCTATAGACTTTAACGAGTTAGAAAAGGTATATCTTTCCAATATCGGATCATTTTTGGCCCAGATATTGTCAAAAAATGGCTATTACGAAAGGTAAAATCCACATAACTCTGGCAAATAAAGCCGTTTTAGACTCGTACGAATCAGGACCATCGAATGGCATTAAAAAATTCCAACCCTAAATTTTGACCATTTTTGACAAAACTCACAAGGGGTAACATCACAATTTTTGTCAAAATCGCGAAAATTTTAAAATTTAAAATTTTTAATGGGGATTTATTCTATAGACTTTAACGAGTTAGAAAAGGTATATCTTTCCAATACCGGACCATTTTTGGCCGAGATATAGTCAAAAAAGTCTTTTTCAAAAAGTTGGTTCCTAGTTGACCTATAGATATCCTTGGTTATTATAGCAAGGGTGTAGTCCTGTTGAACCTACAAACCAACTCCTTGTGACATGCACAATCCTTGTAAAATGCACAAGAATTTGGTCAAAAAATATGTATGCTTTATTTCAGCTGTCCCATCCCTACTTCCTTTTTGTCAGCGATAAAAATAATCGGTAAAAGTATGCAGTAAAACAACGACGGTTTAAAATTCTGACCTTGCAAGTATGCAATAGAATTTTGAAAATTTGTAACTTTTTTGTCGACTTCTTGATGAATCTGTTCGCCTGGTATATGTAAAACTTATTCATGTAAAAACCACGCACATCGCCGACACAAATCGGTTACCTTAAAAGTATGCAATAGTATTTTTTACTTTTTGAAAAAATTTTGTCGATTCTTAGATGTCCCCATAATTTTTTGATGCCGATTGATAGAGTTCGTCCTTGCGAATCTAACGCACCAAGTCCTTTGAAAATCCGCAAGGATATGGCCGAGTTACAGCTATTTTTCTAAACAGGACATTCTTTTTACAGCCATATCTCGGCCATATCCTTAAGGATCCTGGAAGGATATACCTTTTTGAAATCGCAGAAGGCAGGACTATCGATCAGCATTCAAGGATATTCAGGATTCCACAAAAAATGTTAGCCAAAATTTTCATAAGGGGGTAAGGTCGGAAAATTTGATAAAAGCCGCAAAATCGTCCTTAATTCGGCCATTTTAAGGACTATCGCGATGTCCTTTGACCATCAGGTATTATTTTTGACGCCAAGTCGGTGTATGCAATAAAAAGGAGGAAAATCCTTACCGGAGCAAATATAAAATGGCATTTTTTCAAACAAAAAACTGGTTATAACTCAGCTGTATCCTTACAGATCCTGGCGAGTCCTGTGTCAAACAACTCGTATTGATCAGGGCTATCAACTGACCAAAGGACATCAAAATCGTCCTGTTAGTTTCCGAGATATCAAGGATTTTGTGCTTTTGGCCGGTTTCCTTGCGCTCTGGGCACCTTAAAATTTACAAGTATTCGATTCTTAGATGACCCCATAATTTTTTGATGTCGATTGATAGAGTTCGTCCTTGCGAATCTAACGCACCAAGTCCTTTGAAAATCCGCAAGGATATGGCCGAGCTAGAGCTATTTTTCTAAAAAGGACATTCTTTTTACAGCCATATCTCGGCCATATCCTTAAGGATCCTGGAAGGATATACCTTTCTGAACTCGCAGGAAGCAGGACGATCTGTATTCAAGGATTTTCAGGATTCCAACAAATATATTACACAGTTTTCGCAATAATATATAAAAAGAACACATTTACACACTCGTTGTTTGCTATTTAGTTTTTATTTATCTTTTTCATACATAAAACTCTGTTTACATAATATGCTATTATCTGTCACGTATTAAGTACAAATATTATTATTTTATTTAATATGTTATAAAATTGAATACATATATTCTTATATTAACAAATTTTTATTTTAACCTAGTTTTACAAACATATTAAACAACTATTATAATTAAGTCCTAAGCTTAAAATTCTTTACAAATGTATAAAAGAAAGGGTAACTTTTATCGAAGAATTTTCAATTGCATCTTAACTGATTCAAAAGTATTTATGCCAATAAATGTCATCTGAAATAATATTAGAAATAAAAAAAACTCTTTTTCATTTTTTCTTATAGTGATTTGTAAAAGAACAAATTTACCACCCGCCACCCGTATATTTTTTTTTAGTTGTTTTGTGTCCGTCACATTTCACTTTTGTTTTTCTTTTGAATTTTTCATAAAGGAGCGCCAGCGTATTTTGTGGACATTAAAATGCCACAAAACGTTTTATAGTAATTTTTCATCTTTTCACCGGCTCGACCGTCGAAAGGCCGCGAACTGAGTACGGTTTTGCTGGGATGGGTGGGGTGGGGTGGGGTGGGGGGTTCGGGGCCCAGTCAGATTGGGTTGGTTTGCCGGCCAGGAATGTTGTCGACGTTCATGTTGATCTCACGCTGTGAGGTAACACGGCGCACGCATCTACGCTGATAAATTTTTATCTCTGTATGACAAGTTAATAATGTGCCAGCCCAGGCGCCGGGCCTGTTCTCCGGACGGACGGATGGATGGATGGATGGGCGGGCGGGCGTGCGTTCGCTTGTCGACTCATTCGCATCCGCATCCGCATCCGCAACCCGCGGCAATTGCATTTGCCCTGATGTTTATTGAAATTTGCTGTTGTAGCTAAAGTATTTTCGTGGAGTTTTAGCGGATTTATATTGTGATTTTTGTGCCACGTGACTGTTGTGGAATGCCAACCAGCCCGCCTCCCGCCTCCCGCCTCCCTCCTCCCGCCAGCTTTCGTAATTGTTTTTCCATTTGATTCATGCGTCCGATAGAAAAACAATTTGTTCGACTCCACAAACATTAGCATATGGCATATGCTTACTTCCGATGCAGGACCAATTAAAAAATTGTCGATGGTTCGGTTCAGGATTCATAAACAAAAGCCTCGTCTTCAGATTTGGTTCGTGAACATAGTTTAAAAAAAAAAAATGTAAAGTATAAATAAATTAGTAATAATATGAATAATGATAATAATAATAATATATAAATATAATTTTTTGGATTATGTTCTGGGCTAAAATGTTGTTTGATTTTTTTGAAAATTTGTTGTCCATGGTTCGGTTTACGTTTCAGGAACAAATGCCTCTTCGGTTTCGGTCTTCAGGTTTGGTTCAGGAATCTGGTTTGAAACAAAATATAAAGTAAAAATAATAATATTAATAATAATAATGAATAATAATAAAATATATATAAATTTAATATTTTGAGATTTGAGTGATTTTTTGAAACCTCGTTCGGTTCAAGTTGTAGTTGAACCGGTTCAGTTGATACATATAAATAATATAAAGAGTAATTGAATTTATTAATTTTGTTATTTTATACATATATACATTTATCGTATTCGACTTTTATTTATATATACGATTACCTATATGGCAATCCATATCGATTTCTGGACCGCAGCACCAAATATCGAGAGAGTAACAAATTAAAAAGTAACGCACACTCGACAGTTTCGAAGCGCAAAAATTGTTTTACATTCATATCTCGAAAATTACGACACCCTGGGGAAGCGGGTGTTGGTCACTTAGCCATCCCCCACACCACATTCGATTGGGAATTTGGAATGGGGGAGAGATGGGGATGGGGATGGGGATGGGCTTTGAAATGCCACTTGCCGTTAAGTATAAATCTTGGCATACGGAATCACAGGCAAACCAAATGTTTAGTATTCGAGGCACATGCACATCGATTGGGGGGGATATTTGGAAACTGTGGCCAAAGCCGAGGCCAAGGTAGGTGCCAGGACATTTGGGCGTCTGTTGCGGTAAGCACACCCACAAACACACACACACACACGTACACAAACGTATGGTCGTAAAAAATTTTATACCACTTTTAAGGGATTCTTTTCAATTTATTATACATAGTTGTGGGCCAATCAATTCGACTTTATGAATTTATATGCAGCTCGATAACAAAAGTTTAAATAAATAAATTTATTAAAAAAAACGCATCAGCTGCTTGACTGCAGGATGCTCTCTCCATATATAAAAATGTAGAGCGTACTTCTCGGAGTAAAATAAAATATTTAAGAATTTCAGTTGTGTGGAATTTAAGTGGATTACAAAATTATAATTGTATTCACATAATACATATTTACTTAAGCTGTTTATGCAATTTCTCAGATAATCCTATAGTAAAATAAAGTTCTCTAGTGAAATAGTTCTTATATCCTTTGCTTATGTGCCCCGGCTAACAGATGGAATTCGCTGGGATATGCTGACCAAAACTCAGCTGGTTGGAATTCGAATGGGATTGCCCGGCAGGAACTGTTTACCCTTTCGCACACAAATCACATTTACAATTCCTTGCTTTATTTTTGTTTTCCAAAAATGTGTGTGTATGTGTGTGTGTGTGTGCGAGTGCACACATGTAACATAGTTTATGCTTTATGTTTGCTTGGACGTTGGTCGCTTCTGGTTCCAGCCACAAGCCCACCACATTTAAAACTTATTTTTCGATGCGATATAAAATTACAGATATAAGTCATTTGTAGATATAAATGTCTATTATTATTAATATTATCTACTAACATTTTTGTAATTATTAATTGTAATTTGCAATGAGCTGAACATAAAGGAGCATTGGTTCGAACATGTTTTTTTGACATTTCCAAAAAAAGTTTCTGGTTGAGGTTCGAGTTCGAGCATTGGTTCGAAACTTTAAGCGCATTATACTAATTTTTTTGATTTTTTAATATGAATATTACTCGAATCAAAATAAAAGTTAAAATATGGTGTGTTTTATGAATTTTCTATCAATCAGTCACCAGTCAGGACGGCTTCACGCTGGTGAGAACAGATGTGTATACTAACTGGTAACTGGTAACCAGTAAAGTGGTCGCTTATCCAACGCAAAAGCATGACTCAAAAAAAAAAAAAAAATTGTCAATGGCTCGAACCAATATCTCGCTTTTTAGTGCGGAATAAAATTGGTATTGGTTTGAACTTTTGTTCGTAATATTCCACAAAATATTCGAAAATATTCTACGTATTATTTATAGAAAATATTTTTTACTTGAATTATATACATATGCTGGGGTTAAAATTATTCGAATCACTAAAATTACAAATAAAAATTGTAGTTAATTTTTCGGGCAATTGATTTGCTTTGGAAAATTACAGAAACTTTCGGTTCCACACTGATCCATGGTGTTATTCTTGTATTATTTCTCTACTAATACACCTTTTTAAAGAAGGAACAAAAAAAGGAGCACATCAAAGCTGTTTTGTGGTGCAATTTGTATCTGGCTCGGCAGCTGCGGAGGGAAACGCGTCAATTCTTAAAGTCGTGAATAATTTGACTGTGCGGACCAGTCAGTAATTTGAAAATTGCGTTTGGTTATAAAATTTGTGTGTTTACCGCTTCATTGCCATGTATATATAAGTAATAGAAACAATTTATTGTATGGTTACCCCACCACCACCCTTCCCCCCACCCCCCCTTCCCAGCCCCCCGTATCCCATGTTGGCCATCCGGCTGCTGTTGCCGCTTAAATAAATGTAAATTTGCATTGCCCGAACCAGAAACAGGAACAGAAGCTGCTTCCTTCTGGCCATAATGACGGAACCGTCTACGACAAGCCCGGCTAGATGTTGTTTGCCTTGAGCTCGCTATGGATCCCAGGTTGAAGGCGGGTTTTGTCCTTTCTAAACGTTCTATAATTTGCTTATTATGCGCTTCATGCTGCTCGCTTTTATGTTTTTACACTTTTTCTTGGCACCCAGAGCATAAAATACGCACCCTCTGCACACGCTAAACGCCGCCTCAGAGACGCGTCCAGGTTCACGACCTCCCCCCTGGCTCTTGGTGCTGCCCCAGCCACCGTCGCAGCAGCATCCTTCAATGGTTCATATTTTGTCATAATTTATGTCGCTTTGGGTGTTGTTGCTGATGCCTCGGTCTCGGCCTCGGCCTCGGCCTCGGCCTCTGTCTCGGCCTTAACTTTGGCATTGGCTTTTCTGCTCCACCGCAGCCAGGACACCTTCCTTTTATTTTTACTTTCTTTTTTTTTGGCAGTGGTTGATTTGCTTGCAAATTTATTAAAAATCTTCCGGTTGCTTCATTTTATTATGGCATATCTGTCAGAAGACACGGCGAGCGCGGGGGTGTCAACCGAGGGCTGTCACAGAAGTTCGGGCCAAATGTCAACTTAACTGTTCGTTGTATTCTTAAGGGAGCAATATTAAAATGTTGGAATTGAATTTGTGAGAGCAATGCTAAAGCAAATTAATTTAAATTTGGATTTTGTAAATTTTAATAAATATAATTTTTTTCTTTAAATCGAGTCTTAAGAAGTTAAATTTAATTCTTCCAATAATTTTTTTTTGGTTTTTAAACGCAATTACATATAATTAAATTTATATATTGAAAGATATTATTTAACAGTAAGTTTTTAATTAAAAAATGTAAAAAAACTGTTTTGTTTTATAAAGAGTCCATTTTAAATAAATATATAAATTAAATATTTGTATTATGTGCAGGGCTATGTACAGGGTATATCAAGCCAGATACCCATTTATTTAAAAGTAACTATTTTTGTTAAATGAAAAAATGTGATACTATCCATTAATAAATATATATTTTTTAAATATATATATTTTAAGCATTTTGTGTTTATCTGAAATTTCAGTAAAAATTTACTGAAAATATTCGATTGAGAATATTTGTCTCACAACAATTGTGTCAACCCGCTGAGCTGGCCAAGTAAAACCGTCTCAGTGGCTGGCCTGACCTGGTGCTGTTTCCATTTCCATTTCCATTTCCATTTTCATGTTCGAGCCCCCCGCCCCGCGTTTTTGGCCCAGGGGCTGGGTTTGCGCCCTTGCGTGGTCGTGGTCGTGGTCGTCGCATTCGCATGTTACGCATTTCCTCCTGGGATTCGGTGGCATCCATTGCGATGTTCTTTTGATATTGTAATGTGCATAATAGGATTTTTATGACACCTTCGGCTGCGGCTGGCGTTGCCAGTGGCACTGCCGTTTGCCATTTAAGCGTTGCCACGTTGCCATCAGATGGCTCCAGTTCCATTCCATTGGCCCCCTCTCTTTCTCCTGTTGCCATCGCTTGTCACCAAAAGTTGCAAATTTTATCGGCCGGATGTGTGCGCGGCATGCGGATTGTGTGGATTTGCATGAGATCATGAATTTCGCACGATGGTAATGGCCACATTAGCATTGACTACACACGTTTATTGCCTCTCTCTCCCCGTCTCCCTTCACCCTCTCTCCTGGTAAAGTGCATGTGCTAAATTTTTAATATGCAAATTTCGTCTTTGGGCTCCTCACCTTTAACATTTCATTTACACTTGCGGTGCATATTTTATTGTGTATTGTCTGTACATTGTATTATTGTACACAAATGGCCAGTTAAATATTAAGCTGAATATAACTGTTCGGGGCCGGGGAAATGGGGTCCCGTCTGCCAGCGCCAGGGCGACATATGAGACTCTCGCCCCACAGGACATTTTCTCGGCGCTTTAATAAACAATAAGATTTAATTTTCGTAACAAATTTTTGCTGTTTTTCTTTGTTATGCGAGACGTTTGCATAAGCATCCATACACATATATAAAGGTTGAACAAATTCTGTATCAGCAGCGCTTACAAAATTCCATTTACAAGATTTTATTTGAAAATGGAAATTGCCAGCGAGAAGTTCACGTTTGATTTTCAATCGTACAGGAAATCTGGATTTTATTGTGGAATTCAAAAATAGTTGAGCATTGATGAAAATGAAAACACGACTGTGTTTTAAGCTAACTATAAATTTGTTATTTTAATCAATTTTATTTTATGTTCATTGTAAGAGACCATATTTTAAGTATACCCCATTGAAAATGGGTAAAAAAGGGTATAATGGTTTTGTGCAAATGTATTTAACAGGCAAAAGGAGGCATTTCTGACCCATTTCTTCATTACAAGCCTAATGATTAGGCCATGTCCGTCTGTGCGTCTACCTGTCTGTCTGTCTGATTTCAGAGACTTCAAAAGCTATAAAGCTGATCTTGGATTCTTTTAGTACGTATATACCACACGCAGATCAAGTATATTTTAAATGATCGATAATTCTTTCTAAAGCTAAAGCTAAAGCCATCAAATAATGAAAATTTGAAATGCTGCAACTGTTTTACATTAGAATAAAAAATCCTATTGATAATCATTAAAAAAAATTACCGAATTTTAAATGAGAATTGATGTATTATTTAAAAATATTTATAGAGTTATTTAAATTATTTTTTTTAAATAACACAAGTTTTTTTTTAACCCATTCATAACTGTTTATACTGTTAATAGAGTATTGCGCGGTCGGGCATGCTTACGCGCAGTTGAAGTCCTATTTTAAAATATATATCTTAAATTATTTGTCAGCCACAGGTTAAGCTGGTTAATTGCAGGCATTGAACCCGACCATAAATTATTGTTAATAAATTTCAAATTCCTAATTATTTGCCATTTTGCAGATATTATTTTGCAACATTTAAATCTATTTAAATAGAAATTAATTTTCTGAGGCGCCCAATCAAAATATGGTCTGCTTGTGATTTTGGCCTTGTGCAAATATTTTAGGCCGTCTGCCACTTGGTTAAACTTTACGTAAATGCGGTTAACAATTCAAGAGGGTGAAATCAGTCCTCTGTAAATAATATCACGTCAACAACAACAAAACGTAAATTGGGCTCGCACAAATTGTCGGGTGATAAATGGTCTTAACGGGATTTTATTTATTTATTTTTTTCTTTGCCTTTTCTTTTGTTGTTGCTGTTGTTGTTGTTTTTCTGTATTAGACTGTAGATACTCTTCATTACGATTGCCGTTGTCTCAGGGCCCAAAAAATGATGCGGGCCTTGCTTAATTGTTGGCCTAAAAAGTCTACATAATTTGACATTGACAATGTTCAGAGGAGGGGGAGGGGTGGGCCGGAAATGTGCGGATAACAATAACAGGAGCGGTAACAAGTAACTGTAACTGTAGCGGTACATGTAACGGTAACAGTAACGAATGGGAGCGCAAACAGGAACCCCAAAATTGATTAATTGGTTTGTGAGCGTCTAATTAAATAAAGCGGTTCGGTGCTCGGTTCTCAATGGGCAACGGGAGAGGGGAATGGGGGTGTTGGTGGGTGGGGTGGGGTGGGTGGTGAATTGTTGAGGGGGGTCGAAGTGTTAGACCCACGTCAGCGTCACCAGATTCGAGTGGGGCCTGGGACTGGGCGTTGTTGGTTGGTTTACTTTAAAAGACCGCATTTTTACTTTTTTGTTTTTATTAATGTGACGGCTATTTGTTTCTAGTAAGCAATTACAAAGCAATTTTATAGCAATTACCTTCTTCTAACAGCTTGGGACAGGGCTTTTTAATACTGTTTAGGGCAGCCACACCCAACGAAAAACCCCCCTCCCCTCCCACCAATCACTGGGAACTGGGCAAATATCGCCCGTTGAAATATGCAACTCACCCCGCAAAAGTCGAAAGCAATTTTAGCCCGACTCTGGGACAGATGTGACCAGGCCATGTGCTGTGAAATATTTCCTTTCCGGCCAGTTTACTTTCTTTGCTTTGCTTTGCCAGCGATTTTCGTAATATTACAGATTAGTCAGCTACTGTCAGCTATAATTAGCCTTAACTTGTGTAAGAAAAATCGCGTTTTTTTTTTTGTTTTTTGGTACATTTTCTTTTTATTCGCTTTGATCCTGGGCAAAGGTCAGTGCGCCGGGTAAGAGTGAGCTAAATGCCATCTCAATCGTTGTCTCTTTTTAATTTTTGAACAGATTTTATTTTACGCAATATATTCTTTTCTCAATTGGATCGCCTAACAAAACTAGAGAACAGGTAAATTAAATAAATAGATTATCTAATGTCTACTTGACTTTTGTGTTGAATAACCGAAACTAACAATCTGCTGCAATAAATATTTTCAGCCTTGATTTTTAACAGATAAAAACAAAATGAAAAGGTCAAAAAGTGCTTTTTTTTTTTATTTTACTTTAATAAGTAATTTTTTCATTTAAAATCTCAAAGTATATTAAAAAGTGTAGAAAATAAAAATAATATTTTTAATTTTTATAAAAATTAAATTTTTTTCCATAAGAAATTTTATATCAAATTTTATATGTATATCTATATTATATAGACCCAAGTTACATATAAAATACTATATTCGTAATAAGTTGTGTTCATTTCAATAAGCATGGAAAAATCCCCAAAATACCCCCTTTCATTTTTTTAAGCAGAGTATAATAACATTTTTGTACCAATGTTACACAACCTCAACATATGCACTTATTAATTCATTTTCCAACACTGACGCTGTATTAAGTGTTACCACCTAGTTAAATTACATATGTGGTAAATATTCTAATAAACAACCGCCTTTTCACAATTAAACTCTAAGTAATTACAATAATATTAATGTGCTCAGTGTATGCGAAAACCAAACTAGGATTTAAGTAGAATATTTAATATTTAATAATACTTAATAAATATTTATGAAGTAGTTTGTAGACTAGAAGCGCGCAAATATTTTCTATTTTCTATTTTTCTTTTCTAAAATGCTGAGCATTTCTTTTGATGTGTTTCGCATCTGGTCGCGTTTTTGGCCTACTCCGGAGGAATTGTCCGGAGGAATTGTCCGGAGGAATTGTTGCTGAAGACCGCAGTTGACTTGTTAAAAGGGCCAGCGGCTGGGTAAAGTGGGCAATTTTTTTTTTGTTGTTGTTTGTTGTTCTTCTAAAATATTTACCGATAATGCGTAAAATTCCATTAAATCGGGTGTAATTAAATGACATTTACTTTGGCCACATTAAAAAGAACATAAATCAGCGACTACGCCAGAAAAGCATATTTGGCTGGCGGCCCTCGGACCAGCTTTCAGCTTCCGGCTGGCAGCTTCTGGACCTGGTCGAGTTTCTGGACCGGGTCGGGTGGGGAGGGGGGTGTGGCCGCTAAAAGTTTCGCCCTCGTTTGCGTACAGAAAAAGCCAAAACAAATATGGGGTGAATTGCTTTGCCGCATGCCGCCGCGGCGACTTAAATGGATACAGAGACGACGTCAAGGCGGAATCTGTAAAGAAACCTAATTTATTGAAAAATTGTTGCGCGGGGTGAGTTCCCTTAACTTCTTGTTGTTGTTGTTGTTGTTATTGTTGTTGTTGTTGTTGCTGTTGAGCCGTGGGCATGCTGTGACCTTTTCTTTGTTTGTGTTCACAGTGTTATAAAGACAACATTCTACTACTTAATGTCCGTCGCACCATTCCCGGTGGCAGTTACCGTTGCCCCAACTGCCACAACTTCTGCTACCCCAACCCCTGCCACGCCCCCAACCCACCCCACCCCACCCGACTTGCTGTCCGCGACCAAAGGCATAAAAGCGCTTTTGTAGAATGTAAAAAAAAAAAAAACGAAATAGATGCATCAAAGAACAAGTTTTGTCCATAGCCCACGTTCCCACTCCCCCAAATAAATCGTACATTAACCAAAAATGTTTTTTTCTTTTTTAAACAAAATATTACTTTTAAAACGAGCAACTTCCATTTTCCCCATCTTTATTTTTGTGTTATTTTTTTTTACTTGCTTTGATTAGAAAATACTGAGATTCACTTGGATGTATTTTAGGGCTAGATGCGCATTATATGACATATAAATTTATTATCTTGGAGCAATGTTTTTTATTTATAGGAATAAAGTGTGTAACTATTGTGAATATTATTTGTATTAGTAATATTTTGTATTAAATTCAAATAAATACTTTCAAGCCGAATCTACAAACTACGAAACTTCATATATATAAGTCCACTTTATACGAATTAAATTATGTGAATTTGTCGAAACAGATATATCGGATGACAAAAAGCTAAGAGTAAGTTATTTTAACTATTTGACAAAATTTAAGCTTGAATGATATGCATTCTTAAGCTCGCACCACCGATTTACATTCAAAACTATTCATTTCAAATTGGGTTCGAGCCAAAATGATAATTTTTTAATGGTGATCAAGATTTTACACGCTGACGAGCTCAAAATTGTATATCTCTCAAAGATTGAACCTTTTTTTACCCGATATATTAATATTTGAAAAAAAAGTGTATCTATATTTTGGGTAAATCGAGTTGACAAAAATGCTTACCCTAAAATTTTGCGAAATTTGCAAAAAATAATTGTATGAGATAAAAATTTAAATTTTAAATAATAAATAATAAAATAAAAAATAAATAAAATAAAAAAAGTTTATATAATAGTTTTTTAAGAAAGTTGTTTTTTTAAGGTACACAACATTTCACTTTTTTGCCACTCTTAACTGATTGGTTATTCAAATTTTGCAAACTGCAGTTGACAAAAGCAAACACATTAGTAACAAGTAAGAACGTTGCAGTCGGGCGTTACCGACTGCGTTATACTCGTTCACATTCTTAATTATTATTATTATTTTAAAAAATTTCGATATTTGAG
>SCDY01000206.1:0-89340 GCA_004143825.1 Drosophila micromelanica
TTTTTTTTTTTTTTTTTTTTTGTGTTTTAAAACACTTTGCTAATCCGCACTTTCCATTTCATTAACAAGCACCGGACACACATTTTAGGCCACTTTACAAAAAAGAAAAAAAAAACACACATTACAAATACAACAAAAATACTTAACATATAGCACACATTTTTACTTGTTAATTTTTGTTTTATGTGTTCATTGAGTATTATGTGAATGAAGCTCGCGACATTCTCTTTTCAATATTGACATAAATATTTCAACTTTTTGTCATTAAAATGACTTACGAATTGTCAAACTTTAAAAATGATTGAAATCTCTTAAAATATTCTGATGTACATTTAAGTGTTCCTCAAAATTGCACTTGTAATTAAAAAAAAAAAAAGAAAGTGATTTTTTTAATATTTACAGTTTTTACAATGCCAAAAGTAAGCTATAAATGGTTCATAAACATTTTATGATAAGTTGATACAAGAACTTTTAATTATAATATAATATTATAAAAAAAACATAACTGTTAGAAAAATACTTGAAAAACTTTTTAAATCAAGTATTTTAAAACCAACGACATTTTTTTTATCGAGCTTTTCATTGAAAACCTATCGATATTTTTATCGTTAAGGTATGCGAAATTTATACAATGCTTGAATGTACAAAATTAACATACATATAAATATTACATATATATCTAAGAACTCAAAGATATAGTGAGAGAATCTTCCATTTAGCAATTTTATAATTCTATATACTGATCGATAAATTTATACTATTGGTTCAATTTGTATTCAGGATTTTTGTATAAATATGTTTTTCGTTTCGTTTTCTCAACTTTCTATACTCACATATTTTTTATATAAATCTTGAGTAATCAAAAGCCAATTGAAATGAATTATTTTTAACCACTCATAATAGAAAATTGATCTGTTCATGAGTATGGCAATATAGTATTTAAATGTGTATTAAGGACAATTTCACTACTTGACAGCGGTCTTCAGTCAACTATTTGCAATTAAACGAACTCTCCTCGCTCTTCCTCAATTGACAATTGATCAACTTGATAAAGTGAAAGGAGATGCGATCGATGAGAGAGCGAGAGTAGATCAGATCAGAGCACAGCGTGGGTTAATAAATGTGTGTGTGTGTATGTGTGAGTGTGTGAAATCATGTCAATGCGTACAAATTGGAAATTTTAATTTTATTTAATTTTAAGTCCCACTCTTGAGAACTCACAAAAGAGAGAAACAGAGAGTGGGGACATTAATCAATTTGAGGAGCTGCCACATTCATGTTTATTTCATATGTGGGTGCGTCCTCAGCTACAACAACAAACAATTGAAAGACAACAACAACAATAACAATAATAATAATAATAATAAGCCACGCATCAAGTGGCACGCGGCATTTTTATTAACACATTTCGTTATCGATAACCAGTTCGACTAATTGTGGCTGCGCTCAAAGATCGATAGCTGGGTAAACGGTGCGCATAGAAAGCCAAGCAATTGATCAGTGATCAACGATAATGAAATGAACAGCAAGTGATTCAATTAAACTTGCATCTGCCAATAAAAATGTTGAATTTCCAAAGTCAGTTTTATTTGCCCGACAAACGATTTATTTATTCATTATGCTTATAATTTTTTTAAGAGCAGAAAGACTGAATCTTTTTACTAAGTCAGTTAAGTATTTGATATGTCAATTAGTATTTGATATAGCAAAAATTACTTCAGATCAGTTAAATACAATATTCAATTTCAAAGGCTGAATGTTTTATGGAGTTTAGATCAAAAAAGCCACAAATAGTAAAATATAAGCGGAATTTTGCTCAATTGAAAAATAATACAAATAATATTAGTACACTAAAGTGGTAAAATATTGAACAAACAATTGTCCAATAAAAAAAGAGTTATATAATAATAATAATAATAATAATAATAATAATAATAATAATAATAATAATAATAATAATAATAATTTAATAATACTAATAATAATAATAGTAATAAAAATAGTAATAATAATGATAATAATAATAATGAAATTAATAATAATAATAGTCATGAGATAAATAAACATGCGATTATTATTATTGTTAATTTTGAATAGCTTCATTATTATTACTCTTTATCTATGGTCAGATTTAAACGTAATCTTTATCTTAAAAAAAACAATAATAATTATAAATGCATGATAAATTACTGTATTGTTATTCGTATTGTACACAAATTTTTAAATCAGATTCATTTGAATTATTTTTAACTTTTTTGAAATATTTAATAAATTTTTTATAAAGTGACACATCTTATAAATATATAAAAAAAAATGTATATAAATATACAGTAATATAGAGTAAATTCCCTGAAGTGAAATGTGTAGAAATTGGTATGCATCTAATTTGATATTTAGGTTCTTGGCACACAAGTCCCACGCTGTGGTATTATGCATTATGATAATGATGAAGATGGAAGATACACAAAAACAAATTGAAATAAATAAATTGTGTGTTGTGAACAACTCCTGAAAGAAAGCGAGAGCGGGCGGCGTTGGCGACATTTGTCTGCGATCCGATTTGAAAATTAACATAAAAGATCGGACAACAACAACAACAACAGTAATAGCAGCAGCAGCAACGGGCAGCGCATTTATGAAGATTCATGCAACCGATAAAAAAGCGGGCGACGCTGTGGCAACTTGCCCGGTTGACAAGGAAGAGAGGCGTCGCTGTCGCTGTCGACGTCGACGTCGACGTCGCAGTTGGCCACAAGAAATGAGCGACGGCAATTTACATACATAACACGATTGCCACACACACACACACACACGCACACACACACACATGACGCTGCTGACTGCGCTGCGCGGAGAGAAATATCGAAAATGAAATGGCAATACTTTCCCAGCGCTGGTATAAAAGCGCCACTCCACGAATGGGACATGTCTCATTACGGTTCACTGTTAGATCTCGCTAAGATGCACGACGCCGGATCGCGGAGAGCGGCAACAAAAACAAACACGACGACGACAACAACAACACCAAGAAGAAGAGGAAGAATTATGATGGTAACAAATCTGCTGCTGCTGCTGCTGCTGCTGCCGCTGGCGTCGACCATGTCGCTGGATCGCCTGGCGCTGGAGCGGAACGAGCTGCCCGAGCTGTCCGAGGCAAGTGGGTCCACATCCGCGCCAGCTTTGGTTGTGGACGACATGAAAATGGCCGCGCTGCCGGCGCAGGGAAATACGGATATGTACATGCTGGTGCCGGAGTCTGTGGCCAGCCAGCTGGACGAAACGGAGCATGTGCATCGCAACACAATCGAAGCGGAAGCTGCAGCGGAGGCGGAGGCGGAGAATGCCGCCGTTGGTGAGAGCGGTGATATGCTGATGCTGGAGAGCGACGATACGCCGGCGATGCAGCTGGTGGAGCTGCCCAGCGATATAACCGTGGCGGAACTGAAGCCCGAAACTGAAACGCAGACGGAACTGGTGCTGGAAACGGACGCCGAACCGGACGCAGCGGCGGAGATCGCATCGCCCGAGCTGATCGAGGAGCATGTTGTGGAGCAAGTGCAGCCACTGGGCAGCAGCAGCAGCAACGAGGCGCAGCTGGAGAATGCCGAAGCTGTGGCGGAGGCAGCCACCGAGGCAGCCCAAGTGGTGGTCAATGAGCAGCCGGAAGCACAGCCGGAGACGGAGTCGGAGACACAGCGTGAGGCAGAGTTGGAGGCACAACCTGAACCGGCACCAGAGCCGGAGACACAATCAGAGACACAGCCGGAAACACAACCGGAACCAGAGCCGGAGACACAACCGGAGACACAACCGGAACCAGAGCCAGAGACACAGCCGGAGGCGCAAGCTGATGAGGAAGCTGTCGAGGAACTGAGCACGCCAGCTGCCATAGAACAGGAAGCAGAACCGGAAACGGTTTTGGAAGCGGAACCAGAGCCGGAACAAGCCCAAGCGGAGCCGGTCCAGGAAGAGATCAAGTCGGTAACAGCAGCTTTGGCCGAGAACGAAGTGGAAGCGGAGGCCACCGAGTCATCCGTGCTGGAGACAATCGCCGCTGGCATCGAGGAAGGTCTCAGCGCAGCCGCCAGCGAGCTGCTGCCCGAGGAGCTGAACGTGGCCGGAGCGGAGGAGACGACTGAGGCCAGTGAAGTGAATACCTTGCCCAAAGAAGAGGCGCCAGTCGAGCTGGAGCTGAGCCCGCAAACGGAGCAGACTTCGCTGGCATCGGACAATCAGCCGATGGAAACGGAGAAGCTAACCGAAATTCTGGCCGATGAAATTTCCGAGCCAGCCGAGGCCCAAGCTGAAGTCCAGGAGCCTCAGGCGGAAACCCAAGCGGAAGTTCAGGCCGAACCCCAGGCGGAAACCCAAGACGAGCCCCAGGTGGAAACCCAAAAGGAAGTTCAGGCCGAACCCCAGGTGGAAACCGTAGATGAACCCCAGGTGGAAACCCAAGCGGAAGTTCAGGCTGAACCCCAAGCCGAAATTCAAGCCGATGTCCTGGCAGAACCGCAAGCAGAAATCCAAGCGGAGCTTCCGGCTGAAGCACAGCTCGCAGCGGAACCGGAACCGGAACAGTCGATGCTGACCACCATAATACCCGTTGTTGTGCCGCAGATGCCGCAGCTGGTCCAGGAACCGGAGCCCGTTCAAGTGTTGGACAGCGTGCTGAACTATGTGAATGCCTCCTTTGGGCAACAGCAGCCGCTGATGGATCAGGAACAGGATCAGGAGCAGGAGCAGGAGCAGGAGGCGGTTACCGAGTCCGCCTTCAATGCGCAGCTGCGTCGATATGATGGCGCCCAGGTGTGGCGTATTGTGGTCCAAACGGACAAGGACAAGAAGATGGCCGACGAGCTGCAGTCCAAATATGGTAAGTTAAAATGTCACGTGCCACAAATTTGAGTGATCGATAAAAATCGTTTTGTTCCACACTCGCGTAGACGGACAACTGTGGAAGGAGGTGAAACAGGAGGTGGACTATCTGCTGAAGCCGCAGGTGCTGGCCGCTGCCGAGCGTCACATTCGCGCCGCCAACTTATCGCGTATTGTGCTGATCGATAACCTGCAGCAGGTGATCGAAGTCGAGAATCCGCCCGCCGAAAAAATTGCCGAACTGCAGAATCGCAAGGGTGAGTCCAATAAATAAAAAAAAGAGGGTTTGTTCCAGGGGGAAACTTCCTTTCTATTTTCCGTCTCGAGGGGGTTTCTTTTTTTTTTTTTTTTACTTTTTTCGACGTACTCCCGCCTCAGGTGTCGCCGTAAATGAGTTTTTAATGCAGCTAATGGTGAGGGCGTGTGAAAAGTCATAAAGCAAAAAGTGACAGGACACACGAAAGCCAAAACTAAGAAAAGGGTGCAACTAAAAGGGGTTGCCCGACTACGACATACTCTGCAGCAAACATTAAATTTTAATTTGGGCTAACATTTATATATACTATATAGCCAATCATCTCTAGCTGAAACCCGATTTTTATCGATTTTGGAAAAATTCAGAGTTTACGAAAAATATAAAGAACCTATAACATATATTCAAAATACAAATACTCAAAAAACTTGTACTATAAATCGATACTTATCGATTTTAAAAATTGGGGGGGTTTTATAAATACAAAAAATGTGCTTAAATTGCGTTTAATACACAATTAAATACCGTTTAAAGAAACACGTCCACATGCTCAATAAGCTGAGCTGAACGATCGATAAGTATCGAAATGAAAAAAGGAGGTATTAAGGCTGTGCTGTCTCTATTTTGTCTGATCTGATCTGGAATGTAATTAGATATATAAAATGTGGCTAAGTGATGTTGCCCTATTGAAACCCTTTTCTTGTTAGAGGGTATACACGAATCGACAAGGGGGAAATAAAAAGTTAAACGGGTTGCCAAAGAAAAGAGACATCGCGACATTAAATTGCCTGACGGCGGAACTGTTGTGACAGCTCTGAAATGTTCGTCACACCCAACCCGCCACTTGAACTTGGCACGCACAACTTGGCAAGTTAGCAGGACACTTGTTTAATCAATAGCAGACACGACACGCAATTTCCTTGAGCCGGCACAGGGATTGAGCCAACAATCTTTGGGCACTTGACACTTGCCACCGATTCCCATTCAAAACCGGGGGTTGAACGTGCCCCTTTTATGGGGGTTGCCATAGTTTGTTAAATATATATTTATTGTTTTTTTTTTTTTTTTGTTGGCACAGGACATCGTTTGACCTGGCAGGCGTATCATCGCCTGGATGATATACACGGCTTCATTGACTACATGGCCAAGACATATCCGGACATTTGCTCCACCGAAACCATTGGCTACTCCGTCGAGAAGCGACCACTGAAGATACTCAAGTAGGTTTTCACCCGAGGAGTTGAATTTCATAATTAAATATGAACTTTTTTTTAATCCGTAGAATCTCGAATGGCAATGCGCGTAATCCAGGCATTTGGATCGATGGCGGCATGCACGCTCGGGAATGGATCAGTCCGGCAACGGTTAGCTTTATAGCCAATCAGCTGATCGAGGGCTGGGAGGATCTGCCGGAGCATATGAGGAACATTAACTGGTACATTCACCCGGTGGCCAATCCCGATGGCTACGAGTACTCCCACACCACGGATCGCCTCTGGCGCAAGAATATGCGCGCCCACGGACGTCAGTGTCCCGGCGTTGATCTCAATCGCAACTTTGGCTACAAGTGGGGCGGCAAGGGCACCTCGGCCAGTCCCTGCTCCCAAACGTATCGCGGCAGCAAAGCCTTCTCCGAGCCGGAAACCTTCTACATCTCAAAGTTCATCAGCGGCTTTCCGCGGGACACCTTCCAGGCGTACTTGTCCTTCCACAGCTATGGCCAGTATATATTGTATCCGTGGGGCTACGACTATCATCTAACCAAGGATCGCGCCGATCTCGATCGCGTCGCACGCCAAGCGGGCTCCGTAAGTTGACCGATAAGCCCCTCCAAAATAACAGCCAATTAATCGAATGATTTTCCTGATCCAGATCATCACCAAATCTTCGGGTGTTAAGTATACGGTCGGTTCGTCGGCGACGACGCTTTATCCGGCCGCCGGCGGCTCGGACGATTGGGCCAAGGGCATTGCGGGCATTAAATACGCCTACACCGTTGAGATGGGCGACACGGGCCGCTACGGCTTCGTTCTGCCCGCCCAGTTCATCTCGTCGAATGGCCGGGACGGTTACACCTTTGCCGATACCGTTGCACGCGCCATCGCCCTGGGACGCTCCAAGGATGGCAGGAGCAGCAGCAGCCGTCGCCGCAGTCGCTAGTTGCCCCACCCCCCACCCCTCAACACACCTAGTTCAATATGAATCCTTTTTTTTTTGCATCCACAACTATTTTTTTTTTAATGTTATTTATACGAATCTATTTATTTATTTATTTATTTGTAATTAGACAAATTGAACATTTAAAAATAGACTGAGAAATGTTTATTAAAAAAAACCAATACGAGAAATTATTAATATTATTTCAAGGGGATTCAGAAATCAATGGGACTACCCTTAATTAAAAATTACTTTATAGGGTAGCAGAAATCTTTTTTCAGCTTTAGCCCTAAAATCAAAGTAATTTAAGAAATTTATTGAGGATAGGAAACAAAAATCTTTTAAACATATAGAAAACAGTTTTCAACTTAATTTAAACTCCATTAAAAATGGGTTCAAGTTTAAAAGGCTACTCTCTAAATATTTTCATAGATCATTCAATGTCCCTAAAATTAAGTTATGTTGACAAACTTCTAGATAATCAGTTGGGAATTTGGAAATTTTTTATTTTATGTGGTGTTTCAGTTTTAAATTTTTGCAATAAATTGTTTTCTGACAATGTAAACATTTGAAAACATGAATTTGTAATTTTTCACAACGTTCGCATTAAGATTTATGTCGAATTTGTGAACATAGAAACAGACGGGGAATATATATAATATAAATATATCCAATATACAAAAAGAAAATATAATTAATCTGTGTATAATACAGAAAACCGATAACTATAGAATTTGGAAAACAAAAAGTTGGTCTAACGATAAAAAAATAATTATAAATTGGGAATACAAAAAAGTATATTTTTGTTGGATTAAAATAAAAAATTGCCATCTAGATAATTTTCATTGGGTACAGGGTATACAAATATACAGCTGTACAACAACTTTTGTGGCAAACCATGTAAATCAATATACAAAGTTTGACTTTATAACAGTATAACATATAGCATATCGAGCAAAGTAAAAGTTTTGACAAAAAAAAAACGAACCGATCGACAACAAAATTTAGCTATGCAAATTTGTAGCTCACCACGAAGGTGTGTGTGTGTGTGTGTGTGTGTGTGTGTGTGTGTGTGTGTGTGTGTGTGTGTGTGTGTGTGTGTGTGTGTGTGTGTGTGTCGAGTGTGTGTGTGTCGATGTTGGAGAATTGAGAACAGACGCAAAAAGCCAAGAGTAGCCGTTATTTGGCCAGCTCGCAGCGTGCCGCATGCCAAACAGCATCGAACGGCCGCACGAACAACATTTCCCATTAAAACAAAGTTCCAAAAACAAAGAGAAGTAAAAAAATGCATTACGCATACGCACTGTGGACTGTGGCATTGTGCGTCTGCCACATGTGGCTGCCACAAGCGGCCGGCCACGGACGGCAACGTTACGATTTCTTTGCACGCACCGGCGACAATTTGGTGCGTCTGCCCTTTTTTGGGGGCGGGGTCGCCCAGCTGCTGCGCTACCTGCGTCCGATGGAGCAGACGGACGCCAACGGACGTCGCTCGGCGCTGCGTACCGCCCTCGATGAGAACTACGTGAGCTATCGGGGCGCCCAGCTGTGGAAGCTCAACTTTAACGGGACGCGCCGACGGACAGCGGACAACAGCACACCGGATGCCCAGTTCAATCAGTTTGTTGAAGATTTCGGTGAGTTGAGCTCCCCCCATGCCCCGCCCCCCGCAGGGGTGAAATCATAATTGAAATTTGCAATTCACGAAAGCTCGAAAGCAACACTTAAAAAACCATCAATCGATTGAAAAGACCTTCTAATTAGAAAATTAGGCAGAGCTAATCAAGAAGTTTTTTGCATATTTCCTGTCTCGTTAGTGGGAAACCAATGGAAATTGTGTGTTGTAGATGCGTAAGTACAGTAGACACTCGCTATGAGCACACTCAATTGAAAACAAAACTAAATTTTGAATTTTAATATTTTAAAAAATTATTTGTTTGGACATTATGGGAATTGCGTGTTGTAAATGTGTAAATACAGTAGACACTCGCTATTTTAAACAAAGTCTAGTCTATGCAAAATTAAATTTTAAATTTTAAAAAATTTTTTGCTATACTAATTTTTATTTTTTAATTCTTTTAATTATGTGTTACTTATGGGCAAAGTATTTCAAGAGCTAAACTGCAATTAAATTATATATTTATTCGCATTTAAAATTAGAATATATCCAACAAGTTGTATTATCAAGCGACTACTGTACTTTATATTGGTCGGAAATGCCGCGAATGCAAAAAAAAACAACACAATAATGAAAACATTGCAAACGGTTGTAGTCGACTGCGCCATACTCATTCACAGCTTTAAAAATATCGAAAGTGGTTTTAAATATTTTTAAAAAATAAAAAATATTTTTTAATTTTAAAACTATAAATCCAAAATTGTGGGAGATAATGTTTTCAGTGTTTATAAAGCTGACTTAATATCCTTAAAATATGCACAAAAAAAAAACTGAGGGAACAAAAATATAACTGTGATTTATGCAAATAAGCAGCTCGCATAACTGTAAATCACCGACAAAGAACCGCAAACTGAGGATCAAAGTTGGGCTGTTGACCTCTTTAACGGTTGAAAAGAATAGAGCATGTCAAATATGAAACGCCCAGCTGCGGACGGACAGAGACAGCTAGTTACCTGACCCAGCTCACCTGGCGAACAAAAGGTGTGCTTCAGGCATAAAATTGACATTAATCAAGAAATGGCAAAACCAAAAAGAACATCATTTTAAAAAAAATTAATTAAA
This sequence comes from Drosophila micromelanica, assembly GCA_004143825.1. Lineage (NCBI taxonomy): Eukaryota > Metazoa > Arthropoda > Insecta > Diptera > Drosophilidae > Drosophila > Drosophila micromelanica. Next base: position 10,026 of record SCDY01000206.1, read on the forward strand.
AAACAGCCGGGAGAAACCGATTGTGCAATACACTGTGCAAAGTTAAAATATTAAAAGTTAGCTTAAAAAAAGCTACTGAATTTGTATGCACTTTAAATAATTAATCAAAGCATCAAATAAAATATTAATTAATGAATCAATGTATCCCATTTCTGTTTATGAACAGAGTATTATTGCACATATACAAGTATATATTCAAGTTTTTAGACTCTAGTTCACATGAACGAATATACCCATTTTACTTTATGAACAGCGTATGCATAATAATATACGTTTATATGCAAGTTTCCAAAAAATATATCTCCTATGATCAGATACAACGTGAATACACCCTATTCAGTTTACGAACAGAGCATACATGCTAAACAAGCATATATCAAGATATTTAAGTATTTATACAGCTTACAAGAGTCTAGTTGACATGAACGCTTGATATACCCCTTTCCACTTTTAACAGCAGTGTATTAAAAACAAAAAACAGAAAAAGAATCTTGACCTTCTGCCAAGAAATGCGAGAATGTTTTTGGATTAGTTCTGTTTGTGTTGCACGATCAGCATGAGGCCAATGTGGATGTGGGCTTCCGATTGGCATCAACTGTTAATGCTGCTGCTGTTGCTGCTGTTCCTGGTCTCTAGTTCCTGCCTGGCAACTGGGGGCAGAGTGGAGCTGGTGCTGTGGCGCAGTGTTTCGGTGCCGGGTCTGTCCACGCTGCCCGAACTGTGGACCCTGAACAGCAGCGAGCTGTACGAGGCCACATTTGAGAGCTTGCAGTGGCTGTCGCCGACCGATCTGCGTCGGTTCGATTTTTTATCGCCGGGCTCCACATACCAGATCAATCGACGCTATCGCAACGATGCCTCCGTGCGACGCTATTACGGCCACCAGCTGTGGAAGCTGCACGAGACGCGACTCGGACAGCCGAAGCTGCGCGCCTTTGTCCGGCACTTTGGTAGATTAGTTTCCTTATTTCTAAGCTCACAATACAATCTTTGTTAAAATTGGCAGGCAGCGAGGTGTGGAACATCAATCAGGATGGCATCGATATACTCATTGAGCACAAGAACGTGGCCGCCGCCCGGGAGTATATGGAACAGACCGCGTTCAGCTACAACGTGATGATCGACGACATCGAGACGGCAATCGATGAGACCTACACGGAGATCAGCGAGGCCGATCAATCCGAGGCGGACAACACGTTGGCCAACTACTCGCTGCCCTGGCTGAACCGGGAGGGCGCCCTCTTGACCTGGCGACGGTATCACGACCAGGGCGACATCCAACAGTTCATGCAGAACATCCTGGAAACGCATTCGGAGCTGACGGAGATCGTGCAGATTGGCCTGACGCGCAACAAGCGACCGCTGGAGGTGCTCAGGTCTGTACACTGTTAATGTTAATAGCACTGTTATGGTTAATGTTACTGTTACTGTCACTGTTACTGCTTTTTATATTGCTCAAGTTACAATTTCTGTTATTGGATGCATATCGATATCGTAATTGAAATGCGAAATTTAAGTAAGAAACTATATTATATTCTGTTCGATAGATCAGATTAATAGATCAGAAGATATTTTCATCTCTTAAATTACTTTAACTTCATTCTATTTTTGAAGAATTTAACTGATGAGCTTAATCGGTTTTCAACATGATAGAGACCATATTTATATCTGCGATATATATATTTTTCGGTATAATATTCAATGTGATATCTTGTTCGATATTAATATCGGAACTTTGTTGTCAATATGCATCCTTAAGCTATACTGTTTCTAAAATAGTGTTAGTTACAATTACCCATAGATTTACAGTAACTTTTATTTAATTTAATAGCTACTGTTAATGTTTCTGTTACTGTTACTATTACTAATTTAATAGCTACTGTTACTGTTACTGTTACTATTCCTGTTACTGTAACAGCAACTATAGCTCCTTAAAACATTTGCCGTCACTGTTGCTGTTACTGTTTCTGTTGCTGTTACTGTCTCTGTTACTGTCACTGTTACTGTCTCTGTTACTGTTACCCTTACTGTTGTACACCATTGCTGCTATTGTTAATATTAAATGTTTTCCGTTCCGTCAGGGTTTCCAATGGGAATCCGAATAACTGGGCCATCTTCGTGGACGCCGGTTTGCAGGCGCGCGACTGGCTGAGTCCGGCGGCGCTGACGTACGCGATCTCGAAGCTGACGTGGCTGTGGGAGGAGGATCGGGCCGAGAAGGCGATGCGGCACATAGACTGGTATTTTCTGCCGCTGTCGAATCCGGATGGGTATCAGTACTCAAGGCTAACGGATCGGCTGTGGACAAAGAATCGCAGTTATGACAGCGCCACCGGTTGCTATGGCGTCAATTTGGATCGGAATTTCGAGTACGGCTGGGGCCAGGCGGGCGCCTCATCGAATCCGTGCAAGAATCTTTATAGTGGTGGCAAAAGTTTCTCGGAGCCGGAAACGCGGGCTATGCGCAACTTTTTGCTGGGCATGCGCGACTATTTGGGCGCGTATGTCTCGTTCGGCGGGTACGGCCAGGCGGTCACCTATCCGTGGGGCGATGCCGACTACGTGACCGCCAATCAGCGACAGCTGCGACAGACCGCCCGACAGGCGATCTTAAACTTCCGGCGGCTCAATCACGCCGAATACAGCATGGGCAGCAGCTATCGCCAGAAGCTGGCCAGATCGGGCAATTCCGCCGATTGGGTGCAGCAGCAAATCGAGCCGCAGTTCGTGTACAATGTGTTCCTCAAGGATCAGGGTCGATATGGATATCTAATGCCACCCCACTACATACTCGAGTCCGGCGAGGAGGCCTACGAGTTCCTCAAGACCATAGCCCAGCAGCTGCTGCAACTTTGATAAATCCTTATATTTATCACTTATACTCATTTACATTTCTTATTTATTTATTTATTTATTACATTTTTTTTATATAATAAAAACATAAAACTTTTTTCAATATTGAAATATGTTTTTACTATAAAAATCCATTTGTCTTAAGGTTTTTTGTATATTTTACTTATATCGATCTCTGAGCGATTTATCGATCTTAAACTCAGCGATAAAACCCAGAAATTTATATTAAAATAAAGTTGAGGCATTGCAAAAATTCACAATTCATATTTTAAGAAGTTTAAAAAATGTTCTTCGTCTAAGAATATTTATTATTTATTCTATACAAGATCTTCTTTAAGTTCTTGTAATAGATATTTTATTTTTATTTATTTATTTATTTTATTTTATTTAAAGATCGCGATTTTAAAACATTTCTTTTATTACTGATCTTAATTTAAAAGAAAAAACCCGTTGCATGCTTTTAGGCGAGGGGCTTTAAACAAAACTTAAATGCTTATTAAACAGTTAGTATTTTAAGGGCAACATATATTCAACTAAATATACAAAAACGATTGTATATATCTAAAAAAAATTGGAATAAACGTAATATGCCAAAGTAAACGCATATTTCGGGCAAAGAATGCCAGAACGCTTAAAAAAAAAAAACAATGAAGCCAAATAGAAAGCAGTGTGAAGAAGAAAAAAACCATTTTAAAAATGAGAGAACAAGTGTGAGAGCAAGGGAGAGAGCAAGTGAAGCAGCGACAGCAGCAGCAGCAGTGGCAGAGGCAGCAGCAGCAGCGAGAGAGCGCAGCAGCAATTGAGAGAGAGATAGGCGCAAGCGAGAGCGAGCATTGGCCGGTCAGCTTAGTTGAAACTCCGGGGGAAAACTTTCACTTTCAATCGCGTTTTGAAAACCAGTAAAAAATATATGGAAAAAAATTCAAAAAAAAAAAATAAAATAAATAAATAAATAACCACAAGATGTTATTCATTTATTTATTTAACATGCATATAGAAATTATGCGGGGCAGGCGAAAGGCGCGCAATAGACGCCAGCCGCAAAAGCTCAAAGCGCGCAAAGAAAGTGATTTAAACGCTTAACAAAAAGTGGAAAAAAATTAATAAGAAAAACAACAACAACGAAACAGGTGAAGAACGATCAGAAGCTAACAAATGCACGACTAGCAAATACCCTAGAAAAGCAAACAATTCATACAATAAAGGGAAGAAAACAACAAAAAATTGTTGTTAGCCAAGTTGTTGGCCAAGTGGGTTAACAAGAATAGCGGCTCGAATTATATAGAGAGCTGAATTGAATAGACCAAAAATCAAATGAACTGCTGCAGTTCCCAAAGGGCAACACACAAAAGTGAAAATCTTTATAAATTGAACAACAATAACAAAAAAAAAGAAGCCAAGCCACAAAAAGCAGCACAGCATAAATATAGATGAATATATGAAAAAAAGTATAAAAAAAATAACCACTTAATTGGCGGAGGCCATGTTGATCATCATTAAAGGCGAAAGAAAGTAAAAACATGACAAGTGGGTCAAAAATTGCGCCGTCATACGCACACACACACACACACACACACACGCACACACACACGCACACACACATACGCATAAAAAGTGTGTACAAAAAAAAGTAGTAAATTACATATTCAAAAAAATCCCATGTAGTTTTACAAGTGTGTGTGTGTGTGTGTGTGTGTGTGTGTAGCACTTTAATCAAATTTACAATTTACAACACAGCACAATGCCTCACAGATGTATACACACACACACACACACACACACACATATGTGCATATAATACATTGTCAGTCTATCTGCTGAATTATTTTCCAGTTCTGAAGTCAGCGGGTAAAACCAACTTAGAGATTATGTTTAATATGCCAATAATTATAGCTTCCAGGAATTTTGCATTGTCATAAATCAACAAATACAATTTCATTATTTTTTCATTAAGATTTCAGTTTAAGTTGAGATTGAGAAAAGCGTTTTAATCTGTGTATACAAAAAAAAAATTGCAAAATTCTTGCCAAATTTGCGTTGATTTTCCCAATTTACACTACATTTTCTTAATGTCTGATCAAAAACAAAAATTTATGAGAAAAAATTAAATAGTAACTGTTTACATTAAGTAGCCAGTTTTTCTTATTTCATAACTAACATTTGATCGTATCAGTAGTTTTATCTTCTTGCTTATTTTGATTTTAGAATATACTTAAATTTTTAAATATAAAATAATCTGTCAAAAACAAAAACAAAATTTAATCTTAAATGACTTATTACTTAAAAGTTGTTGAACTAGTACTGAACTAGCACTGAATAAAAAAAAGTTTTTAAAAAAAAAAGCAATGGAAATACTCACACACTCATTTTTAAATTAAGCTGCATATGTGCAATTACTGTTTTGAGGCACTGTGGCACAAATCAAAGCAAAATAAATGTGTGTACGCCAAAATAAAGGTGCTAATTTTGAGTGGACTAATCATTGCGTTGCGCGCTGAGCGCAGTTGCCAACAATTTAAAGCTGGAAACACACATTAAAAAAAATAAAAAACAATAACAAAAGAAGATAAAAAATAATGAACAGTTGTTCCTGTCAAACTGTAGCCGTGCAAGTGCAAAGTGCAAAACGGACACAAACTGCATGCTGATGCACGACTGCGCAGTCATACGTTTGTGTGCCTGTGTGTGTATGTGTGTGGCTGAGTAATAGATTGGCTTTTGATAAAGCACACACATTACAGCACGACGCAAAAGAGAGTCAATGTCGCTGACTTGCACTGCACAGCAGCGGGGCGGGTGAAAGAGAGTGAGAGAGAAAAGCACAAAAACTAACAACAGCAGCCGCCCCACGCGCTCTCACACGCATCCACATAGGCAAAGGCTTCACAAATTTGTTGTACTTGTTTTTGGTTGTTGTTGTTTGTTTTTCGAACTTCGTTCAGTCGATAAGTGACTCTCTCGCGATGCCTGTAAGTCAGCAGCGTCGCTGCGGTTGACGGCGCAGCTGCGCCTGCGACTGCTGCTGCGACGGCTGTTGTTGTCAATTCATTCAGTACGCGCCGATCGCTCCAAGATCGGTCGTCAAGTCAGCAGCGCATTTTTTTTTTTCAAAATTGCTTTTTTCACTTTCTGTTGTAGTTCTGTTTAACGTTGGTTTTTTTCGTTTTTTTTTTACATTTTTTTTCTGTTCGGTGTTTTTTTTCTGTTTGATTTGATTTTTTTTTGGATTTATTTTTTTTTATCGGGAAACTGCCCTCGGCACTGTGGCTTGGCCTGCTTTTATATAAAAATTGAAGCGACACAAAGGCAGCATTTAGTGTGGCTCAGTCAGTGGCCCGCCAAGTGTTACAGTCACCCACACATACACACACACACAGACACACACGCAAAGGTGTGTCAGCAGCAGCAATTGGCCGGCAACTGCAGCATCCAAGAAGCAATAAAAGAACAAAAGCAGCGACAGCGACAGCAGCAGCAGCAGCAGCAACAACAACAACAGCAATCACAGCTAAACGTAAAATGTAAGCTAAACAAATGAATTGAAATGTGCGTGTGTGCGTGCGAATGCAAGAGAGTCCAGTGCGGATGCATTTGTGAATGAGAGAGATCGATCATGCATGATTAACATCTGTCTGTACACTAACATTACCATTAACATTTTCATTAACATTCGGGCTGGGGCATGTAACTGCAGTTTTCGACTGTAACAAGTTTTTACATATACCCTGTACGCACTTTAAATGGGTAGTATAGGTGTAGCCGAGTCTCTGTCTAAATCTCGTATAGTTCTCTGAATATGTTATTGCCAATTTATCGATAAATATAAAATATTTTTAGCACCAAGCTTTTCAGCATATCTAAAATATTAACTAAATTTTAAGTAAAGTTTCCAGCAGATACTTTTCATTTCACACATTTGTCATTCAAAATATGTTCAAATTAACGTAAAATAAATATCACATTTATGAAACAAAATTTTAAAACCAAAAAATATTGATTTTCAGCAATGAATCGTTTAGGAAATTTTAAGAGCTAGGGACACCAAGCTTCAAATATAGCCTCATGTATTGGCTAACAGGAGAACAGGTTAATAAATTTAGTCACTACTTTTTTAAAATGAATAAATATCGATTTTCAGCCATAGTTTTGCTAACATATCTTAGACGTTATGAGAGCCAAATGACCAAATTTGAAATGAAGTTTTCGTATACCATAAATAGGTCAGGCTACTTTACCATTTTCGATAACGCGGACTATTTTTTACATTCATTCAGTAAATATCGATTTTCAGCACCGGTTTTTCAAGAGATGTTTCACAAAGCTTAGACAGTTCCACTATTTATCACTTGTCGTAGCCGGGTACAGGGTATTGCGCAGTCGGTCACTCTCAACCAGAGCACTCTTACGTGCTTACGAGTCGTCAAGGGAAATGTGCAGTCGCTCCAGTTTCGGGGGACAGCACGAACTGGCGATAACATCTGGGACACGTGATCAACCGACGAAGGTCGGGCCAATTACGGTATTGCTATACAAAATCCTATTGGTCGAAAGAGCAAACCAAATGTTTGCCTAGTACCATAACCAGTTCTGGGCCGCTTTCTGCACTAAAATAGATGGAAAACAAAAAAAAAACATATCCTATATATGCATATAAAATTAACTATTATCTAAACGGGTCGTCGGGAGAAAATTAACACAATTGCGTGCTAACCAAAAGCGACAACAGTTAGGCAATGGCCGTTTTCTATTTTTTCTATTTTTTCCATTATTTGTTTTTTATTTCAAATCGAGTTTAGTCAAACAACTCATAATACACTATAAATACAACTGATACGGAGATTTTAGATTCAGATTCTGCAACTGTGCGCTCGTTATTTTAAAAAAAAAATACAAAGTACACATAAAATAAAGCAAATAAAAACAGAAAAAACTTTGAGATTACGTTGATGCCTGATGCATACAAATGATGCATATATGGATGGCTTCAATCCGTAAACATTTCAAATCGTCTATCGCATAATACCCCCTGCTTTCACCCCGCAAACGTTGTTTCAAATAAAACCCAAATGCGCGTTTCAAATCGATCGTCGACAGTTGACAAATTTATAAAATAAAAATCAAAAACTGCAGACGACATATGTATATAAATCCACAGCCTGTTCAATTCAAATATATATATATATTTATATGTATGTTTTAAGTCTTGAACTTGAGCATTGTTGGCAACCCTTGCCAAGGTCATTGGCATACAAAATATATTCGTATTCGTTCGGAAATAATAGTGAATAATAGTGTTATCGAAATATCTACATATATATAAATAAAAACCCTCGCTTTATCACATATATATTCCCCATATCGATAATCTTCAATTTGATACTCTTGCCAAGATTTATTTACATTTTTTTTCTATTATTAATGGGAAATTTTCACGCAATTGTAAAAATAACCCTTGATAACCCTTTCCAAACGTTTTCCATATTGTAAAATATATATTTTTCTATATTGTATAAGATTATTAGAAAATTTATAGTAGCATTTTTTAAGTATTCTTTGCAGCTATTCATAAATAACAGTTAAAAACGGGAAAAATATTATTTGCCATAAAAACATTCAGGTATTTCTATTAAAATCGAAAAAAAATGCCCTTCAATCCTCATTCTCAATGTCGTAAACGTCAATTCCCAGACAACGTAAATATACACATTTCTCTATGATTTACAACTCAAAGTTTTCTATTATCAGTACATTCGTCATTCAGAGAACAAAAAAGACAAAAAAGACTTCCATTTGCTTTTAGTTTATCAGTTTATCAGCGGCTTCATTTACACGATTTTAAGCTCAAGTTATTTCAAAATTTTAATTATTTTTTAACTACCATGTTAAATTTAAAAATTTACTTTGAGCTTGATTTTATTATAACTATAAATTGGTAAATGTCGAAAAATTGTTCAGAAAAGTCTGTTAGCATTGGAATATTAAATATTTTTCTAGTAACTCACAATTGAGTCTAGACTCAGAGAATAATCATAAAATTCGAAATTCTCCAACGCATTTATCAAGCAAACAGATTAGTTTCAGAAAAAAAGCTTTTTTCTATGCCAGAATTTATAATTATGGGGTACAACAACAACAACAAAAAAAAAAAGGTGTTTCAATTAACGAACCAACTTTTAGTATTTATTTTAATGGGCATTGCGACCTAGAAGCTCAACCGAGCGGAACTTGTGGGGCGGGGTCTCCTCCTAATTACCTAAAACGATCGACAATCGACAGCGAACTGATATGCAATCGCTTTTTGCAGATATCGCTGTTTGATCACTGATCACTGATAAGATGCACCGTTGTGTGGCACTGCTGCTGCAGCTGGCGATGCTCGTAAGCATCGCGAGTGCGGCAAACAACTCCCAATTGGCGCCGGAGGGCATCGAGTATCTGAACGATATTCCGGAACGTTTCGATGAGACGCAATTGTGGCGCATTCACAACGTATCGGATGCGCTGCTGGCGAGCATACCCGTCGGCCAGGTGATGGAGCAAAAGTTTGGCGGCAACATTTGGAAGGAGAACTCCAAATTTCTGGACATCTCCATTGGCAAGGAGCACGTGAAGGCGGCGCGCAGTTTCCTCGACGCACATCATCTGGAGGCGGAGGTCATTGCGGAGAATGTCCAGACCCTGATCGATGAGGAACTGCTGGACGGGATTCAAGGCACCCAATCACAGCCAGGCGCACGCACAAGTCAGTTTTTTTTTTTGGATATATATTATCTATATATATCTATTTGATTGAATTATTTATATTGAACAGAGAAAGCCTCGCGTAGTGGCAGCGGCATCCACTGGAAGGACTACCACGATCTGGATACCATCTATGGATTTATGCGGGAAGTACGCTCCAAATATCCAAACATATGCCGGCTCTATACCATCGGACAGACGGCCGAGGGACGCGACCTGAAAGTCTTGCGGTAAGTTAAAAACAACAAAGAAAATGCTAACCCTATATTATGTGTATTCGATTCTTGCCGATATCATATTGTATTCTATTCTTTAAAAGAGGTCTTTCTTTTAAATTTGTTTTTTTTTTCTGCGGTCTTTAGAGGAGGTTATCAGTTTCTTAAAAAAAACAACGTTGATAATTTGTAGCTTTAAGACTGAGGGAGATGTATAAAGCCAAAAAATGCTTGTGCGATCTTTAGAGGTTATCATTAATAATTAAACAGCAGCTTGATGATATAATAATTAAAAATTACAATTACTGGATTAAAAAAATTAAATTTTGAACGAACTGTCAAAGAACATATCAACTGTACTATAGATACTGATCAAGCAGAAGTATATATATTTATATATACTTTAACTTAGTAACATGCACTGCCTAAAAGTATACCGCATTCTGTCAACTGGCTAACATATAAATGTTATATAACATATTGAGCAGCTGCACAGAAGTATGCTACATTTTGCACACTGTTTAGCTCGCGTTCTATTTTGCAAGCGCCGCCTAAGTGTATGCTATGCTTTTTAATTTGCAGCATCTCGGAGAATCCGCGCGAATACAAGAAAGTTTGGATCGATGGCGGCATCCATGCCCGTGAATGGATCAGTCCCGCAACGGTGACATTCATACTCTACCAGCTGATGCACAACTGGGACAATCAGCCCTCGTATATACGCGGCCTCACCTGGTACATAATGCCGGTGATGAATCCGGATGGATACGAGTACAGTCGCAAGGTGAATCGTCTCTGGAGGAAGAATCGCTCGCCATCGGGTCGGGCCAACTGCTATGGCGTCGATCTGAATCGCAATTTCGACATCGGCTGGACGGGCTTTGGCTCCTCGAAGGATCCCTGCAGCGATGTTTATCGCGGCAGCTCGGCCGCCTCCGAGCTGGAAACTCAAGCGGTCGCCGAATTTCTCTCCAAGCGCAAATACAATCTGGAGGCGTATCTAACCTACCACAGCTACGGCCAAATGGTCGTCTATCCCTGGGCCTACAAGGCCGTCAAGGTCAGGGACTCCAGTGAGCTGCAACGGGTCGCCAGCACCGCCGTCGGCTACATCGCCCAGAAGACGGGCTCCTCCTACACGGCGGCCGTTACCCACGAGGTGCTCGGCATCGCCGGCGGCGGATCCGATGACTGGAGCCGGGCCGCCCTGGGCGTTAAGTATGTGTACACGATTGAGCTGCGGGATCGCGGCACTTACGGCTTCGTCCTGCCGCCCAAGTACATCAAGGACACCGTTCTCGAGGGCTGGATCGTGGCCGATACAGTTGCCCAGGCAATTGGCTGAGCAGTCCCCACCCACTGTCTGTCTGCCTGTCCATCAGTCTATCAGACTATCAGTCTACCTGTCTGTCTGTCTGTCTGTGTGTGCGCCTGTGTGAGTGTCCTTACTATTTATGTGTGTGCATGTACATTGTACATATGTATGTATGTATAAAAAACAAAAAAACCAAACCATATTATAATATATATTTATAAATAAACATGAATCTATAAATTATATATTTGCTTGATAAACTTTTTCTATTTGCAGATTTCAGTTAATTTTTCGTTAAAAAAAATTATAGAATCTATATTTAATATTTTTACCTTTTGGTAAACCATTTTAATGTCATATTCTTAGACAGATTTACAAAAATTATTGTTTGGTTAGATTAAAAAAAAAATTAATTGGAGCTCAATTTAGCTCAGTTTAAAGCTGATCATAAAAAAAAAACAAACAAAAAAAATGCTTATCTCCCAACATTTTTCAGCTAGGCTCATCATTTTCAAATTCCTATAACTTTCTTAAACTAAAGCGATTTTGATAGCATTTTTGTCAAGATTTGACCTATATAATGATTCTACATTTAAATTATATTAATTTTTAAATATACATTTTTTTTAATTTTTGGTCAACAATTTTCGAAAATTTTTTTTTTTCTTCAAAATTTAAAATTGCGAATTTCTGGTGTTAATCGATTGTATACGTCATTAAACCCGATTTTAAAGTGGTAATATTGTTGGTAAAAAATCATGCTATCATCGACAAAAATTATGACGTGTAAAGCTCTCAGATCCATAGATCCCATATTTTAAACTCTAACCACTTTGTCAGAACCGAACAGATTTTCATGTTTGATCTAATTTTAGTTGCGATTTGATTCTGCATTTTTTGTGTGCGCAATTAAAGCCAGGCAACATGTTTTGGTTGTTATTGCACTGTGAACGAGTATTGCACGGTCGCTTATACCCGACTGCGATATTATTTCGTTTTAAAGCAATCAGCAATGAATTTGTTAATTGAAAGTAACTGTCTATATGTATATATATCTCAATAAAAAAAAATAACTGTATATGCCATATAACTAAATATATGTATATTCCCCGAATCGAGAGTAAAGTATATCGATAACTCACCGTATCCTCATCGTCATCGGTGTTATCGAGCTGCTCCAGCTGCAGCTGGGCCAAGGCGGCCCCGTCGTGCAGATCCTTGGGCGTGGACTCCTCCGAGATGACCGACTCCGACGGCAGATTCTCCACGAAGGCCACAAAATTCGCCCCGTTCGCCGTCACCGTTGGTTCGTGCGTCGCCGGCGACGTCGGCGGCGAATTGGCCACTGAATTCTCTAACGGTTTGGCTTTGGCTTTGGTCACACTGGTCACACTGACATGCTCGATGCAGCGCGTGTAGCGTGTGTTCAGCTTGATGCTGTTCTGTGGCGAGGACAACGACAGCGGGGACGAACTCGAGGGCGTCAGCACCTGACCAGCAGCAGCAGCAGCAACAGGATACGCATCCGCATCCGCATCCGGATCAGCGACTCCGTTATCATCGCCGTTGCCGAGACGCAGCTGTTGCTGGATGAGACGCTCGGCCTCCAGCAGCAGCTCATCGACGCTGCGCGTGTCCGTGTTGTCCGAGAGGCGATTCACCTCCTGGAATATGCTCTCCGGATCGGCTGGCTCCAGTGTGCAGTCCTGCTCCTTGGCCAGGAACTCAATGATCGAGCTGCTGCTGGTGTAATCCAGGGCATCCGCATCCGCGTCCGTTTCCCCATTTACAGCTGGCTGTGCGCTGGTCACACTGTCGCCGCCCAATTGGCGCGGGCGTGGACGCGACGACGTCGCTGTCGCAGTCGCAGTCGCTGCTGCTGCCGACGCCATGGACAATCCTCAACTTTATTCCTCTTCCTACTTGTCTTCGCAGTGCATGCACACATACACATGCACCCACACACACACACACACACACACAAACACACAGACACTTGCGCTCCGCTGCGTTTTGTTTATTTGTTTGTTTTGCCTTGTTGTTGTTCGTTTGGCTTTTGCTTGTCTCTTGTTTTATAAATTACAGCTTTGACGAAAATTTTGCACCCGACCGCCGACGCACTCAATTTAGTCTTTGCAGCAATGCGTAGGAAAAAACAAAAAATAAAACAATATATTTCGTTTCTTATTTTTTTTTACTTTTTATGCTCGCATCATTTTTCCGTCTTGTTTGTACAATTGCCATAAATTACGACTACTGTTCGTTTTGGCATTCACGTGTACACGTCATGGCTCCACAGCTAACAGCGCCGCTCCACACCTAACAGCGCTGCCAAAAGTGAACAGCATGGCGCCAAAAAAATATTTTTAAATGTTGTGCAAAAATTAGAATATCAAAATTATTTAAAATGAGACGCTAATATAAAACGAATGCTAGCTGTATACGTTTTAGGGCCTAAAGACTATCTTGAAAACAGAGCAGAACTGTTAACGGCATAAAATTTCAGTGGTAAAAACAATTGGAAATGTTAAATTTCATTAAATTCTCTGTAATGAAAATCCAAAATTTTACAGCATAAGCTTCAGCTATATTAATTTAATATTGAAAACTTCAGACTTTCCAATTGTTAAAAATTGTATTAAAGAGCATGATTGCAACCAATTCAATTCATTTCATTTGAATTTATTTTATCATTATTTTTTTTTCTGCAAGAACAATAATTATATGTATAGTGTGTAATGGGTTTTCTTATATATATATACATATACTTTCATATCGACAATTTTAAAAACAAAAAAAAAAAAATAAATACATATATATTTTGTTCCCGAAATTGTGTTTTTTTTCTTTAAATATATATAACTCTCTCTCTCTCTCTTTCTGGTTTCTATCTCAGTTGTAAGCCTAAATATGACATTTTTCTTTTCTTTCATTTAAACATACACATACATACATATTTATTTATGAATAGTTTTGACGCTTAAAGGCTATATGCAATAAAATAACTATATATTTTCTGGTTGGTTTTATCTGCATTTCAATTACATCTCTTATTTTATACATGTACAATTGTGTGTGTGTGTGTTTGTTGTGTGTGCTTACTACAATTACGAAAAAAAAATTTATAATTATAATTAAAATAGTTATAGAGCATAGAAACATTAAATAAAACCTTAGATAGCGCTGAATAAAATCGTTGAATAAACAATATGTACAATCGATTAATTGTGTTATTTAATTATATATAATAGTAATAATAATAATAGTTGCTAATATTGCTTATGACTATATAACGTACACATTATCAGTAGTTAATTTGGATCTTTGAGTGTTTCTCGGTCTGGTGTAGATGTAGGTGTGTGTGTGTGTAGGCGTGTGTGTGTGTTAAAATGCTGAATTTGCTCACGAAATTTGCTATCACTTTTTTTCTGTTTTTAAATACACATACAATAAAATATTGCCAAGCTTAGCTAAAAACCAAAGCAGAGCCGAGCAAAGCACAGCGAAATTTAAATATATATATATATATATATATTTATATATAGTATCATGTTGTGTGTGTGTGTGTTTGTTGTGTGTGTGTTTGGCTCCATGGATTCCACATCGATATACGAAACACGTGCACATACATAATAGGAAATAAATTAATTACAGGCTGCAATTAACAGCAATTACAAACAACATAAATAATTAATTATTATGATTTTGGTGGCAGGCTTTCATTGATTTTCAATATATAATTTTTTGTTTTTTGTGTCCAGACAGACAGACGTGGCGGCTTTTACCGCTGCTCGTCGTAATCTGGCATTGATTATCTGTGACTGCTGTAGGTCTTGAAGACGCGTGGCATGCCGCTGCTGTTGGTTGTGTTTGTTGTGTTGTTGTTGCTGCTGCTGCTGTTTGTGTTGTTGATGCTGCTGCTGCTGCTGCCGGCAGCGCTGCTTGTATTGCTGCTGGATGCATTTGCATCGAGCGTTTGCGACGCATCGTTTGCCTCACTATGATGATGATGAAGATGGTGATGGTGAAGGTGATGATGATGATGCGTCGTCGTCTCCAAATTGAGTGGCATCGGCATCGTGTGATCCTCATCGGCATGCTCATAGATATAGTCGCGCTTCTTGAAATTATCAATGATCTTCTTGGTGGACTTCATGTGCGCCACAAAGGCGGCCTCCAACTGTAAAAACACAAATGGAAAATGGTAAATAAAAATATGGCAATTTTAAAAACAAATTCCATTTGATACGCACGCTGGATGTCAGGTTCATAAAGGTGTGATATTTCTCGAGCACACCAACGATCTCCTTGAAACTATTGCCGCGCAGCTGGCGCCGCACCATTGTCTCGTACTGCTCGTTATCCGTGATCAGGTTACCGATCAATATAGACGCATAGCTGCCCTTCAGCGTGTGCTCCATGTGATGGCCGGCCCGTTGCACAACTGCAATTGATTCACAAGAAAATAATATAATATTTAATATGTGATTGGAAAAATAAGTCTACACGAAAAACTCTCTTTTTACACGCTTCCAAAAACTTGGTTTAAAAAACAAATGCAAAAAATTAAAGATTGATTTCAGACTTAAAAAAAGAACACTTAAAAGTATAATAAACAAATTTTTAAAAAACTTTGCTAGACTTCCCTTTACACATTTCAATTTATAAAATATTTTATAAAAATATATAATGATTCTATAAAAAACCAAAATGATGGTTTTTGTGAAAGTTGTTTAAAAAAAGAATTATCTGCATATAATATTTTTTATAGCCTTACATAAAAATAAATGTAATATTATCTTTTTAATCCAAGTTTTATATAATACAACTTTTATATAAATCTTAAAACATAGTTCATAATTCAAAAACATTTACAACTCGTTTTTTAACTATTCATATCTTAAAGCATTTCCTTAGCAGTAAGATCCACGTTAAAAAATAACGTTAAAATAACTCGCGAAAGAGTTTATTAATATTTATGTTTTTTAACATAGGCATAAATGTAATGAAAAGCAGAAACTCTCATATTGAAGATATTCGAAAAATGAATTTATTTTAAATTAAATTTGCATACTAAGGATTTTCGAAAAATTAATTTTTTTTAAATTAAATTTGGCATATTTCCTGTCAAAAAGTAGAAATTAAAATAGATCTAATGAAAATGACAATTTCTCAAACTGAAGATTATCGAAAAATTCTTAATACAATTTTTAATAATTCCTGGCAAAAATTAGAAATCAAACTGAACAAATTTTTTGCCAAATAAAATTTCTAGTTTCTATCAGGATCGAAAAACAACAAACTGTTTCAAATGCAAGATAAGATATTTTTGAAAAAAATTAAGTCTTTATATTTATATTAAAATATATTGATGGGACTTGAATACTCTTTTCGAGAAATAATCAAATATCGCCTGGAATTTTCATCGGAACTTATTTAATTCAATGTAAACACAAGTGATATTTATCAACAATGCAATTTCAGATAATGATATATATCTTTATAGATTGTGACTTACGATTGTTGACGGTCTCCTCGACCTCCTCCTGTTTCTTTTTGCTCTTCTCGTTGCTCTCCAGGAACGCATCCGTGTTCTTCTCCACCAGTCTGCAATAGATTTGGGACAAGGATTAGTTTTGTTAGCCACTGGAGGCGATTCTGGTGACGCACCTGGCTAGCTCCTCGCACTTGTAGAAGTACTCGAGCAGGGCCTGAACAGCGCTGACCGGCTGATCGCCCGGCGTCGGATTGTCGGCGATATATTCGGCGGGCGCGTTCGCCTGCATCAGCGTGGCCCGATTTGGGGGCGTGTGCATGCACAGATTGATGAGCAGGGTGAGCACCTAAGGGGAGCACAAGGGGGGATCATTTATACAGACATGATTTAGATATATGCTTGTGTTACGCACCAGGATGCTCAGCTCGAAGACGCAGCGATCGGGAATGTAGCTGGAGGCGAGCAGCAGCAGATGGAAGCTGGTCTCGATGACATCGTTGCGCTTGCCGAGCAGCTCGGCGCCCAGCGAGGGTTGCGCCTCGTTGAACGTGTGCGTCAGATTGATGAGCACCTTCATCACGGGTATCAGGAGTTCGCGCATCGCCACGCCCGGATGCTCCTTGCTGCTGTTCTGATCCGCTGTCGTCGGATGCAGTACGAGCTGGCGATCACAGAGCCGGTAGAGAAAGCACAATGTGTCCACCGCCCGTCCCTTGGCATAGGTGAGCATATATCTCTGGTTCGCCTCGTTGTGCTGGGTGACATTCTCGAGGACGCGCAAACAACGCGCCACCGTCTGCATGTTGTCCAGGAGCGCCGGCTGCCAGGCAACCAGCGCCATGTCCGTTGCCGCCGTGGCTATCACCGGCTGGCAGAAGTCGGATATGGTCTTGATGATGTGCTCCAGGCCGCCCAGCTTGCGCAGATCCTCCTTGAACCATTCGCCGGCCCGCTTCGAGGTCAGCGACAGCAGCGTCTCCATGGCCAGTGTGCCCACCGTGATCGACTCCACATTCAGGTGGGTGCCCTTGCCCTGGGCCTTGATCTCCTCGCAGAGTTCGCGCACCTTTTGCTTGTTCCGTTCGTAGTTGGCGCGATCTGTGGGCGCGGCCACGCCCACACCGACACCCTCAGCCTCGAGCAGATTGATCATCAGCTCCAGCGAATCGCGATCCAGGTCCATATTGAGACCCTCCTGGGACAAGATGTACATAATGGCCGACGTGCAGAGACCCAAGCTCAGATCCTTGTTGGCATCGGAGAGTGCCTGTCGAAGGATTACGAATTTTCAACTAAACCCTTAACCGGAATAATCCCAGCCCCAACACACTCACCTTGAAGAACTTGGTGACGACGCCGTGGGCGCGCACATGCATCCGGAATGCGGGCGTCATGCATTTGGTGGCCAGCTGGAGAGCGGATAGGCAGCGTGTCGGCGGCGGATTGTGCGGCTGCAGTGCGTCCAGTATGTACTCAACATCGTCGTACATCTCCTGGTACTCGCCGATCTCCTGGATCTGATGGGCCGTCTTCACGTTCCGCACCACCGTATAGTACTCCTTGGCTTTGCGATCCACGCGCAGACCCGCACTCCGCTCGCCAGCCGCTCCCGCCGTGCCGCCAGCCGGGCCGCCCTCCTCGGCGCTCGGCTCCAGCTCCAGTTCGAAGGCGTCGCTCGATGCCGCCGCCGCCGGCGTCGGCTTCTTGAGTTTGCCCAGCGCGGGACTCTCGCCGCGCAGGGCGCCGCCGCCGCAGGGGTTGTTGTTGGAGGAGCCGCTGTCGCCGAAGTCATCGATGGCCGTTGACTTGCCGCCGGACAAGCTGTCCGTCTTGGCACCGCCGGCACCACCACCGCCAGCTCCACCATTGCCCCCAGCAATGCCGGAACCGGATCCGCCGCCGCCGCCGCCGCCGCTGCCGGCTGTTGTCGAGGCGGAGGCGTTGCTGGCATCGCTGCCGGTGCCGGCGCCGTTGGCCTCCAGTGCCGCGTCCCAGCTGTGCTTGTACAGATGCCGCTTGGCCACCGTCGCCTGCTCGGCCTGATCCGAGGGCACCAGGGCGCGGCTCTTGAAGATGCTGCCCTTCTTCTTCGAGATGACCAGCTTGACGGCGCCGCGTTGCGTCTCCTCTGCACTGGACGCAACTGTTGCTGTTGCTCCTGATCCTGCTGCTGTTGTTGTTGCTGCTGCAGTTGCTGCAGCTGTTGCTGCTGTTGTTGCTGCAGCTGCAGCTGCATTTGCATTTGCATTTGCATTTGCTGCAGCGGCCGCAGCCGTGTCCAGGGTGAGTGTCCGCTTGAATTTATCCTTGAACTTGTAGTCACGTGGCGGCGGCGACGAGGAGGAGCCATCGT
This sequence comes from Drosophila micromelanica, assembly GCA_004143825.1. Lineage (NCBI taxonomy): Eukaryota > Metazoa > Arthropoda > Insecta > Diptera > Drosophilidae > Drosophila > Drosophila micromelanica. The sequence goes on from SCDY01000206.1 coordinate 29,000, forward strand.
GTTGCGGCGAGGAGCTCGCCGAACTATTCGACAGCTCATCTGCGTCGGGATCGGGATCGGGTTCGGGTTCCGGATCCCGATCCGGATCCGGTTCCAGTTCGGTGTGCGGCACCTTTGCCGGCGTCGGCTGACCCTCCTCCTGATCCTCCTCCAGCTGTGCCGCCGCCTCCTCCGCCAGCTTCAGCTTCAGCTGCTCCGCTTCGGTTGGCTCCGTTCCGGCTGCCTCCTCCGGCTGCTGCAGCACCTGCGTCACCTGCTGGTTCTTCCGCTTGCGGCCGTAGCTGCGCGTGGCGGCGCCCCCAATGCCACCCGATCCGTTGTCCGTGGCGCGCGTCGCCTCCGCCTTGGCGGACAGATTGGCCGCAATTTTATTGATGTTGTTGTTGTTGTTGTTGTTGTTATTGTTGCTGTTGTTGTTGTTCTGGCTGCTGGCCACGTTGTTGTTGTTGGCCCGGGCAGCGGCGCGTCCACGTCGCGGCGCCTCCTCGGGCGTCTCCAGCTCCAGTTCCGCGTCCAGCTCATCCACGGCCGTGCGCTTGACGCCGCGTGCGCGTGTGGCACGCTTTGTGGGCGTGGCCGTGGCCGTGGCTGTGGCTGTGGCCGTGGGCGATGTCTCCGCCGGCTTGGCGCGTGCTCGCGTCCGCGTCTCCACGTTGTGGTTGCTGTTGTTGTTGGACTTGCGAGCGCGTCCGCGCGTCGTTCGCTTCGGCTGCCTGGACTCGGCGGAGGCGGACTCCTCGGCAACGACGGCGGCGCCATTGAGACGCGGGACGACATCGCCGCGCAGCACGGCCAGGATGTCCTGCTGCAGTGGCTGCTCCACGAGAGGGACACGACTGGACGTCTCTGCGGCTGCTGCTCCGCTGCTGCTGCTGGTTGCCGCCGTTGCGTCCATGGTCATCATCATGGACTCCAAGCGGGACTCGATGTCGGAGGGCGGCGCCACCAGGGAGGAGTGCTGGCTGGTCTCCAGATCGCTGGTGATCACACTGGAGCCACGACTGCGTATCACACAGCTGTCCTCCTGGACGGCCTGCGCCAGCAACAGCGGCGTGCTGTTCCCCTTCGAGGAGATGCTGCCCAGCACCGACGACTGCGAATCGAAGTCGTGATCCGAGCGTGTCGTCGGCGATATAGCCGAGCCACGTGGTTGACTGTGCGCCGGATGCGGATTCAGATGCTGCTGCTGATTCGGTTGCTCACTCAGCGCCAGATGCGGCGAGGGCGTCTTAAACTCCGAGTTGATCTCAGCTGCTGCTGCTGCGGCTGCAGCTCCTCCCCCTCCAGTTGCTGCTGCTCCTCCCCCAGCTGCTCCTGGCTCGACTAGCGCGTGCTTTAGATGCTTGTGCTTTTTGCTTTTGGATTTCTTTTCGCTGCGCGAATCCTCACCAGCTGCCTTGGCGGCTGCTGCGGCGGCTGCTTTGGCGATCGCGTTCCTGATCACGTCCGTTTTGATGATTAGCTTCAGGCGCTCCTTGGGCGGTTTATCCGGTGAGATTTTCACAGTACAATAATTGATTTCAGGCGGTTCCTCCTCCTCCTCCTCCTCCTCTTCTTCTTCTTCCTCCTCCTCTTGTTCGTCGTCGTCCTGCTCGGATGCGTGCGTTGTGGACTCCGCTGCCGACGCTCGCAGCTGTATTACAGTTAGTTTGGGATTGCTCGCAGCCGTTGGAACCGTTGGAATCTCAACGTGCTCGGGCTGCGCATCGGCGACAGAGGGCGCCTCGTAATGCTGCTGCAGCTGCTGTGCCGGCGAACTGTTTGGCGGCTCCTCGCTGTCCGTGCTGACTAAGCGTGAGGTGCCCTGCAATGGAAAGCGTCAAATAAATCCATCGGTTTTTGTTTCTGTTTTTCTAGTTTTCTAGTTTATTTTTTCAGCCGCAATCAACACTCGGCTAACTGTCGCAAAGCGGACACAAACAACAACTGCGCGCAAAATGAAAACGTTGAAAACAGAAAATAAAAAAAAAAAACAACAACAGCAACTCAAGAAAAGACAAAAAAGAAATAGAAAAAAAAAACTCCGTTTAATGTAAAAGCGCGCGTAATTTAACACTGCGCTTCTTGTTGTTGTTGTCGCTTTCTCTTTCTCACACAGCACTCAATGTGCGCTGTTGAAGCCAACACAAACGGGGGTGTGTGTGCGCGTATGTGTGAGAGTGAGAGCGAGTGTGAGTGAGAGGCAGCCTAAGATCGGCTCTCACTGAGCGCGCTCAGCCAACGCACAGTGGTTGAGCAGGCGCCGAAAATGTGTCAACTAAGCACAATTCTATTAGTCGATTGTTTTTCTTTTGAATAATCGAGTGTTGAAAGAAAAACACATAAGATAAATAAGCTTAGTTGTATGTCAGCACTTTTTTAAAGCCTTTTTACATTATATGGCCTGTCTTTTGTACAGTGCTTTATAAAATAAAGGAATAAATCGAATAAATTTTTTTAATTTGATTATGTCTACAGCCAATTCCATTGGATTGTTACGAAAAATGCAAAAAAAAAAAATGTGCTAAGAAATTTTTTTTTTTTAATTGGCGCAAATTTTTTGATTAAAAAAAAAACAAGCTAAATCTTGGATTTTTGTTAAAGACATTTTTTATATGATTTAAGTGCTGATCACAGCAAAAAAAAAAAATAAATATAAATGTTCAGAGATCGCATTATACAACGCAAGACAATATAATGTCAATTATTTTGAATTTGATATGATGCCGAATTTTTTAAAATTGGTCCTCAAATATTATTGAATGAAGATCATAGTTTATAAGATAAATTAATTGTTCTATTGTATGCTAGAAAAGAAGAATTCTAATTTACAAGCGATTACTGTATTCAGATCTTGAAAATAAGTTAAAAATTCTAAATATTGAACTGAACAAGGTTCGAACCTCAGCCTAGATTTATAAATATATGCGAATATTCAAAGAATATTTCTGCTTATAATTTGGGCATTTTAGCCCATGGTAAAATCTTTTAATACAGCTACCAACACTCACTTTGGAAATGCGCAGAACAATTGGCGGATGCTCGGGCGTCCGGGAAGCACTCGATGAGGCGGACGCAGATGGCACTGATGACCCGGCTGCGTTCACTGAGGACGCAGTGCTTCCAACGGCAACGGCGGCTGCTGCACTGGGCGCTGTGGTGGGCGGAGGCAAAGCGGGATTGACATCTGCCGCAGCTGCCGCGGCTGCTGCTGGGGAGACATCCGGTGATGGTGGAATTGTGGCTGCTGCCGTTTTGGGAATGATCAGATCCTTGACGGGCGTGGGATAGCGTTCGTCCTCGTCCACTTCACAGTAGTTGACCGCTTTGCGAGCCCGTCCCAAGATGCGGGACGGCGGCGCCTCCGGCTTCAGTTTCTTCTCCTCCTTGATCTTCTTCTTTTTGCCCCTGGGCTCCGCTGTGGGAGATGCGCCCGTGTCCAGGTCCAATTGATCCGCTGCATCCATGGCCAGGCTGTCGCCTCTGTCGGCGCCGCCAAACGCGCCTGGCGTTAAAGCGGCCGACGACGCAGCTGTCGACGCCGACGCCGCCGCCGCCGCCGTCGTTGTCGATGGCTTCTTCTTGGGCGATTTGCGCTTCCGCTCTGCGGAGCTGTTCTTCGCCAGCTTCAGCTTGATGGGCTCCTGTGTGGGCGTCATGCCCGCCGGATCCCGCATCGGGGACGTGCCGGCGACGCAGTGCGGCAGCTGTTGGATTATCTGTGCAATCACCTCCGGCGGGGCCGCGTTGCGAGACTTGAAGAACTTCTTCGGCTTGGGCGGCTCCGGCACCGATACGGACATATCGTTCGGATCGTGATCGTGCGTCGAGGCCGGACTCTGGGCGGGACTGGCGGCGACTGCCGCTGCCGCGGCCGCGGCCGCAGCGGCCATCGGATGCAGTGCGGATAGAGTATAGGTGCGCGTCGATGTGAAGCCCATTTTGCCCCATTTGCCCACTGTGCCCACCGAGCGGGCAACTGTGGGACGATTTGTGTTCTCCTTCTCCTTGCAGAGCGAGTCGAGCGGCACAACGATATTCTTGCCCCAGCGCGACATCTTGAGACTGAGACTGGGCCCCCAACTGGGCTGGCTGTCCGCTTTTGGTGTCCTTTAAAGTTGAGCTTCACTGTTTTCTGTTTACACTATTTCTAATATGCGGTGCTTGGCGCGCGTGGCCACTTGATGGCAATTGCAACAATTACACTGCAACCGAAAAGGTAAACAGAACCACAGAGAGAGAGAGAGAGAGAGAGAGAGAGAGAGAGAGAGAGAGAGAGAGAGAGAACGAAACACAGATTTATTATTAATATTTTGATTATTAAATTTCATATAAATATTATGTGTGTACACACTGTATGCAACTGTAAATTTACTACTGAGCTCCTGGGAACAAGAAAAACATTAAAAAAACAACAACTAGAGGAGCTTCCTTCCAGCAGTAGCAAATGTCAAGAAAGCAACAACAACAAAACACAACAAACGCACTCGCATTGGTGCGACGTGCGTGTGAGCGAGCGCACAATAGTAGCAATTGTGCGAGCGCGAACGATTTACCATTTTTATTGTTGCCAAAAAAAAAAACAATAAAAAAACACCACACACACACACAAATCAATGCACATAAACTAATTTGTTGCACTTTGAGTTTATTGAATTTTGATCTATTTTTATGTGCTGCATACACCACTGTTAACTGTACACACACACACCTACACATGTTGGTGTGTATTTATGTTTTGGTACATGCTTACCTGAAACAAAACATTTGAGTTGCGGACAATGTTGCTTGTTGTTTGTTGTTGTGTTCCGTTTATTGCGTGCATGCATGTGGGCATCTGTATACGAATACATACACATGCGAGCATACATATGCATATGTATGGTCAAATCTCTGTTGCTCCGTTGTATGTATGTGCGTATGTGTGTGTTTGTGTGCGTGCGAGTAGGAATGCAATAAAACAGAAACAGACAGAAACGTTGTTCGCTTATTGGCGCAATTTTGTGTTGCACGCGCGAATTCTTAGCAACTTTTCGCGTTTCACGCACAAGCACCACACAATTTAATTTTAGTAATAATAATAATCAGCGGCTGGCTGAGCAATGTGCATAGTGGTTAGTGGCAACTGCATGTTTTTTGTTGCACACATTTTCCACCACTTTTAACGCAGCATACGAAAATCGCAATGAAATCAGGTACAACAACAGCTACAAATTATATACATGCGAATCGCTGTTTGTGCGACACTTGCGATTATTGCACATGGCGAACATTAGTTCGAATGTGTTTTAAAAATGCACGTTTTACGTTTTGCCTAGGCCAATTGAAACGATTTCAAAACACACAAAAATATTTAATTTTTTCTTCGCAACTACGTTTTAGAGTGACCAAATTTGTGTTTGCGTTGTTCAGCCTGTCATTCGCCACGAACGCTCAGTGTTGTGTTTTTTTCGATTACGTTGCGCATTTGTGCGTTTCGCGCTACTCACTTTGCGTTAACGTTGCACAATTTGCGTCACGAAGCGCCCAACATTAAGTGAGTGAAAATAATGAGCACAGCTCACATTAGTTGAGAGCCTCAAATTTGCGTGCAGCCAACTTCATGTAAGCGCCAAATTCAAAGTGCCTTTAGATTTGTTTGTTTTTTTTTTTATTGATTAGTTATGGTTGATTGATAAGCTTAAAACTGTCCGTGACGCTCTGTTGACCGTTTACAATATACGCCAACGGATCATCTTTGCTGGACTCCATCAGATGCTCGCACGAGGTTTGATTAATGGCAAACATAAAGGATAAATCAATATCGTAGCGTGGCAATTTCTCCCTAAAAATGTTTAGAAATATTTTAAAAGCAGTTTTTCGAATTTAAATTTAAAGCTCACCTCAAAAATGTGATCACATTATCACCCAGCGTGGGCTGCCTGGAGAGCAGCAGCGCGGACAAGTAGCGCGGATGCTTCTTCTTCTCGGCACAGTGCATAATCAGACCCCAATTCAGATAATCCGTGTCCAGCACATAGGTATTATAAATGCCCTCGTCTGAATTAGAGAAATCAAAGTATGTTAAAAAATATCCACAATTATGCTTTCCACTTACATATATCCTCCGTGTGCAGCCAGTGGCCCGGCGTGCCAAAGTCCGGAATTAGCCAGGTGATGTTGCCCTGCAGCTTCTCGCGCAGCGGATCCTCGGCAAAGATATAGCTAAAGTTCATGGTGATCTGCAGAGATCACAGATGTATATCAATACAAATTTGTATATATATAAATGTATATTTTTTTAAAATATTTTCTGACCTCATAAATAAATAAATAATAAAAAATAAAATATTATTTTGAAAATAGGTTCGAACCCATTTGGTGTTGTATTTTCGATTTTCAATACACTTTATAGCTAATTGGATGAAAATGCAATACAATTGTTTTCCATGCATTTTTCACACCTTTGGGTCAAATTTTTCAAACTGATCATCAATGAGACAATTCACTGTAACCGATATATCTCCCTCAGTTTAAAAGCTAAATACAATAAAATTTTGCAGACAGATTAAAGATGAGTTCCTCTAAAGATCACACAAATATTCTTTGAATAAGCTTTAAATAAATCTCGCTGTTATTTCTGTAAAGGAGTATTGGCCAGTCGGTTACACCCGACTGGAATGCATGTATGTAATTGTTTCCATGGGCAGAGAGAACTCACGTGCTGATCCTCGCTGGAGAAGGCGAAATTGCTGCGCATGCACGCGTATTCCGGCAGCTCCTCGGTGGAGGCATAGTACTGAACCACATGCCAATTGCCCATCATTAGCTCCAGATCGAAATTGCGTATGGCGCGCACCTGTTGGGCAGGTGAGTGGGAAAGAAAAAGGGGGGAGGTTATTGTAGAATATAGAATCTTAAAGGAAGCTTAAACACAGAAACAGAAAAGCAGAAGAACAACGGATGGATTGAGGGGAATGTGTGCGTGCCAAATGAAATTAAGCCGCACACAGACGGACAGACAGACAGATAGACAGACAGACACACGCACACACACACACAAATCAGGTTGCATGCCACTTTGTGCATTTGCTCAATTTGTTTGTGGCTTTTGGCTGTGCGTTTAACAGCAGCAACAACAAAATAAAATAAACGAAAAACAAATAATAAGCTAAGGTGCTACATTGAGACTGCACAACTGAGCGATACCCTGTACAGATTTTCTGAGTTGACAAATAAACCCAAATTCAAAGTGAAAGATTGTTATAATCAAGATTAAAAAAAAATACATACATGAGAGAGTGTGTGAGAGAGAGAGAGAGAGAGAGAGAGAGAGAAAAGGAGACGGAACTGGCAAGAAGCACAGTAGGGCCATAAATTCTAAACAAAATAAACTACATTTTACAAACAAAAAAATTAAAATTAAAATTAAAAAATTCAAATTAAAGTTGACTTTCATAGGCAGAATACAGTTAAGAGATAAAATAAAATAAATAACAAAAATATAATTATTAATAAAAATATATAAGTTTCAGATTCAAAATGTTTCTTTACATTATAAAAATAAATTGTATAAAAATTGTGTGTGGTTCGGTCCAAGGTTCGAGCCAATGTCTCGACATTAGTTTTTTTTTTCGTTATTCAGTTTTTTACATAATTTTCGAATAACGTAAAATCGAATTTCTACGCATTATTTATGGGAAAATCGAACCGGTTCGGCTTTAAGCCGGTTCAAGCTGGCCTGCCGCTCACCATACCCACTTTCGGTGTTTACAGGGTATACGTGTATGTAGCAAAAGCTGCGCCGCACTTGACCGCCTGTCAACGTTGCCCACAGCGACGCCGACGTCGCCAGAGGCAGCGACTGCGACGACGACACGCAGACGTCGCACACTTAGAAAGTGTGATTGATTTTGGCATCACTGTGCGCCCATTCCATTGACCCCCCTCCGTCTCCCCTCCACCGCCTCCTCCTTCGCCACGCACAGACTCATTCTGAATGGGAGCCTGACTGACTCGCATATTGATGAGAACACACACACACACACAACAAACACACACACACATACTAGGCAAATTTATAGGGTGCATGTGTTGTACTTACACTGCGACAAAATGCGAGGGGTTTAGTTTGGAGTGTTTTCTATTCTGATTTCTATAGACTTGATTTTGAATATACACTGGCAAATTTGTGAAATTTTTGGATATTCAAATTTTAAGGATACAAAAACTAGTTTTTTGTTTCAAAATGATACCCTGTACTTATTGAAAATTAAAAAAGGTTTCCGTTAGAAACACATTATTATTAATGTATATTATTTTCAGCTTAAGCCATTTAATTCTAGTCATGTCCGTCTGTTCTTTTTGCGGATAATACCACTTATATCAGTTATATTTAGCGAAAAAGAACAATAAATATATATTCGTTTAAACAATTTTCAAACGCACTAAAAATTTTAGTTTTTTAGGTTTTTCTAGAATATTTATATCTCACAGAAAAGTTTTTATTTTTGTAATCCCGTTATTTCGCTCAGTGTATTTTTGGGCTTGTGCAGATGTACTGTGAATACTTTTAGCGCAAATGTAAAATTTGATGACCCACTCCAAAAACCCCCTGGCATTCCCCCGCACTCTTGGGTTTCTCTTAAAGTTGCGATCGAAAAAGTTGTCGATTTTAATTTTTTTTTTAGCTCGTTTCCACTTTATTGATTAGACACTCACTTTTGGGCATTTCTTGCGCAGATCCGTGCGCTTCCGGCCGAGTGCCGTGTAACTGTTAAACTTCATCCAGGCCAAGGCGCTGGGCAGTTCCGTTAGATCGAGCAGCAGCAGCAGGAACAGCAGCGGCAGCACCTGAGCCGCCCTGTGCCACAGCAACATCTTCAACGCGGATAAAGTTGCCACGGATAAGGAGGCGATAAGGATAAAAATGCGTGTGCGCTCAGCTTTTGGTTGGCTTCTGCTTCTGCTTTTATCCGCTAATTGTGCTCGCCCACAGCTCGCTGCGTTGTCGCTGGCACTGCGATTGCGTCGCAAGCGGATGCCGTTGGCAGCCTGCGCTGTGGATCGCTTCTTAGCGGATAAGGCGCCATGTACTAAGTACACAAATACAGTTACAATTGCACTATGTACTGTATGAGCACATTTATAGATATATGTACAAACATTACATTTTGTTTATGTAGATTTTATTAAAATGTTGCGCCTTGTTTTTGTCGCTGTGGCTCATTCATTATCGTAGCTGAAAGTACAACGCACACACACACAAAAACACAGGCTGGATGATGAGCGTTTAGCCGTTTTATGGCTAGATTTAGTGTGAACACGCGCTTCACTTTGATTTATAGCTGAACAGCACTTTTCTATAATAATTGATATAATTAAAATATTAATTTAGTTTGTAAGTTTTAAACTAAATAATATTTTATTGATAGATTTAAGGCCTGTTAATTATAATAAATTTTGTAAACTTTAAAAGTAATTAAAAATTTGATTTTTACGGCTAAGTACTTGGCTTTTTTTTTAGCTATAGCTGAGCGCTTGACTTGCACTGATTTCTTCATCTATCTGAGTGCGCATCAGTTGGCAACTGTGGCACACGCTGACAACAGTTCCTGGACTTATGCATGTGTGTGTGTGTGTAGTGTGACACTGCGTCACATTGCTTATGAATATTTTATTGGAATTGAATTCCGTCTCCATCTTATCAGTTCCAGGCGCCCACATACAAGCACTCTATATGCATGTCTCTCTGTGTGCATGTGTGTGTGTGCAATAATTAATTGTGTTGTTTTCCATTGAGTTTGTGCCACTGTGCGAGTGCACTTTGGATTCCGCAGACAGCGACAAGTATTTTTGGAGTTTTTAGCGAGTTGCGTTTCAAGTGCAAATTTATTTTCAATTTGCTTAGTTTTCACTTGAGTTGTTGCTGTTGTCGCCGGCGGAGCGCATTGATCTCGGCCCGGGTCCCTTTGGCGTTTTCTCACAGCGGACCCTGGCAACAGGCTAAATAACTTTCTCGCGCCAACTGTTGATATTAAGATGAAATCTGTTTGTATTTCTTTTGCAGCTTATTTTTGGTCTGTTGCAAAAAGGTATGCAGCAAACAGGAAACACAAATTTATTCTTTACGATCGCGAGAACAGCCTTTGGACACTTTCTCTTTATTGCGAAACTCGTTGGGCGGCATTTTCACGCAGCCATCGCACATTCGACATCCACAGAACGGCGTCCACACACAGCACAGCACTTGGCATCCACATTGTACACATTCACATTCACTTGCGCATCAGAATCCACATTCACAATTGACATCCTCAGCGCAGCCTCGTTTGGGCTCTGCCTGCAGGTGGCGTCGACGTTGACTGCGCGTCTGCGGCGTCTTCACTTTCCTTCTTCCGCCTGCGCCTGCGTTCGTGTCTGCGCCGCCGTCTGGTTTGGTCAGTCAGTCAGACAGTTAGTCATTCAGTCAGTCAGTCAGTTGGCCAGCCCAAAAACGGCGCAACTTTCGACTGCAGCGACTGCGACGCTCGGCCATGGCCATGGCCAGTTCCGGCTTAAGCGGTCATCTCCACAACAGACGCAGACAGACGGACGGACGAACCGACAGACATCTCATCCAGGCGCGACGCACTTAAACGAAAAGCCGCTTTTTATGTGCGCCAAAATGAAAAAAAAGAAAAGAAAAGAGCGGCCAGCGCGAAAAAGGCGAGAAAACGACCAACGAGAAATGTCTCCTGATCTCGCACACACACATACATACACACGCACGCACGCGCGCATATGTATGTGTGCAATGCGCTGAGCATGAATGAAAACATTCAAACTTGCCGTAGTCGACTAGCTGATGCCCTGCATTTTTAATATGCAAACAAATAATTAATAATTATTTGCACATCGAATAGGAAAACCGCGTTGATACTCAGCGATGCTTTGGTATATCGAAAAAGATAAGATATCGATATTTCGATTCTTTTCTAACATATTTAAAGTGAAGCTTGCAGTCTTTTTGGCGTGTTGAAATTTTGCTTAAAAGACCAATTTATTTTTGGGCTCGATTCCTAATAAACTAAGTATCAAACATACATATAATTTTATATAGCATATATATATAATACTAACAAACATTACCCTAGTTGATGTTATCCTATTTTTCACCATTTGCCTTTCATCGGATCGAGGGTATGTTGACTGCGCCAAGGGCGTAGTCGTCCAACTAACCCATATTGATGCCAGTAATCGTAGCTGCCACTCAGTCAGATCATAATGCGTGCAACGTTGTTGCAGTTGCACCAACTGTGGAGTGGGTGACCGACCAACTGTCTGGTTTGCATAGACGCAGACTGTCTACGATCTACGCAGATTGTATTTTGTCGACAATTAGGCAGTGCACTGCAAAAAATTTCAAGTGAGTCAGGTAAATGTTAACTTGTCAATTTTGTGTGATGTTTTAAAAATCACTTTTTTTGTTGTTTCTATTTAAATGTCACTTTGAAATTTACCATGCACTTTATCCACCTGCTTAATGTACAATGCCAAGCAGTGCTGCCACCTGGCGGCTGACAGCCGAACATGTATTAAACAATTTTCGCAATTTGTGCTGCCAACTTGTCGTTGCGGTGCTGCCAACTCAATGGTGTGGCATTGCCAAAATTACGTAGAGTGAAAACCAAATGGCAATTTAATTACCTTTCAACTAACATGAACTTTGACGTGAACATGAGCACAGATGCATATAGATAAATAGATGTCAAGATTTGTTAACAAATGAAAAGAGTTTTCAAAGTAAATGAAATAATTTAGGTTTAATATACCAAAAATCTTCTTGCAGACTTTACTATCAACTTTGAGTTGCGAACAAAAAAAATATATATATATATATAAAAATATGTAAGCTATCTATAACTAATAATTTTTGTAAATTTATAAATTTTCAAATAGGTAATATTTTATAATAGATTTTAGTGCTGTCAATGTTACTTAATTTGTGTAAACTTTATAGCAAGCTAAAATTTATATTTAAAATAATTGAAATTGTCTTCCTTTTCACTATTTCGAAGCTTAAACTTGTCGAGAATTCTAAAGGAGGAAAAAACAGCCAAGCAAAACCTGTTTTTGATAGTAAAATAAGTAAATAAATATTTAGGAATAAATAAGTAATTTAATTGGATCAAAATGCTCATTATAAGAATTTTAAGTACTTTAAAAAATAAGTGTTGTAAAACTTTAAAACTTTTCTCAAATTGAGTATTGCATTAAATATTAAAATAAGAAAACAGGTTTCTAAAATAAAATAAGAATATATCTAAATTTATATATAAACATAATCGAAATCTTTATTAAAATCTAATTTAATATAGTAAAATAAGAAATATAATATTATAATAATAAAATTAATAATGTGTTTTGTTGTTTTAATTGATTTGGGCATTGTTAACCACTGTGCACTGTGGTCCGATTTCTCAATGAAGCAAAGCCTTTGCCATTAAAATTTTTGGACACGCCGAGGCTGCATTGACAACAGCAATCAGTACAGTAACAACAGCAGCAACAATGGTAACAACAACAACAACAACAACAACAACAACAACAACAACAACAACAACAACAACAACAACAACAACAACAACAACAACGAATGGAGGCTGCAGACATAAAAGAGAAAAAGTTGTGCGTATTCGTAGAATAAGCCAAAGATCATAATGAGCAGGTGGCTGATCATCATCATGTTGCTGATGCTACACTTGAATAGCTCAAGTGCCACGCCCAAACACCAACAGCAGCATTAGCAGGTGCCACAGGTGACAAGGCAGGTGGCAGGCGGCTCGCCTGGAATGTCAAACGTTTATTTGTCGGTAATTAAATTTGAAAATGATTTAAATTTCACCAGCGAATATTTCAAATTGGACTTAACACTTTCTTCACGTTCCCCAACACCAAACCCAAATCCGAACTCGTATCCGAATCCAAGCCTCCAGCCTCTGGCGGGGGCCTGAGGTTGGCAGCTGGCAGCTGGGAGCTGGAGCTGTTGCCCACCCGCAAGCGCAGATGGAGCTCGTCTCCGGGTCTGTGGAACGCACCCAAAGATCAATTCGTCTGATTGGAAGATTTGTGTTTTCTATTTGCGATTGATTGATGCTTCTGGCTGTGGCAAAGCCAAATGTCGCGGACACTGGACATTGTTCACTGTGTGTGTGTTCCATGCACTTGGCGAAAAAATGTTGACTAGAATTCATAACATTTTTCCAAAATATATATGTATATATTTCCTAAGAGTAAAAAGATGTCAAATTTGTTCACTCTAGTTTAAAATTGTATTTATAGATTTTAGCAATTTGCCACGCCCCCAGTGGGCGCATCCACAGAATATTAGTGCCATCTTTAGAGGAGCTCAGAAATAATCTTTCTGCAAAATTTGATGCATGTAACCTTAAAACTGAGGAACTTATATAAGTATATATTTATTCTAAGTTATTTTAGCTTCAATAAAAAACTAGTGTTGATTAAATTATTAACACTATAAAAAAATTTTAAATTAAAAATTCACTGCTTCAGTTCAGTAATTTGTAACTTAACCGATTTTTGTTCAAGTGCAAACTGCACGCTCTTTTCTCGCAGTGCAATCCATTAATCCACAGAATGCCAACTGTGGGCGCTTCTCGGGGCATGCAACAATTGTTGCTTGAATTATCATCATTGCGGTTGCAATTGGTTGCATATTGAAAAAGTGAAATTAAATTGTGCGGCCAACAAATATTCAAGATACCAAATTTAGTAGCTACAGATTTTTTAATACAATATTTCAAAATGATCTTAAGCTAAAAATTAGTTTGCAATTGAAACGAAAAATTAATTAATTATTAAATTCAGGATTAATCCAGAGTTCAAGCTATGAGCAAACAGCTATTTCATTCGGGAATTTTATATTTTTTATACAGAACTTATATTCTCTATTATTATTATTTTTGTAAATTTGTATATTTAAACTGGTTATTATTATTAAAATTTTAACTTGCGTTTCTGTTTTTTGATTTAAGTGCTGAATTAATCTAACCATAAGTTTGGGTAATTTTTTGGCATAGTCAAAAAATTAAATAAATTAAATTTAAAAAATATAAATTAAATTAATTTAGTTTTATTAAAAAATATACATTAAAAAAATTTAATTTTTATGTTTTAAATATTTAAAAATATATTAAAAGTTGAAAAACAAATACTAAAATGTTTTTTGGTATTTTCAATTTGCATACATCTAGATGTACGAATAAAATTCGTATTCTAATTATTTTAATTCGCCTGCTAATTGGGTCTTATCTAACTAACAGTTATTTTGTTATTCGCATGAATAAATTTGTGTAGGTTTTTAGTTGAACTATTTTAAACACTTGGGCACGCATACATCTTGATGTACGCACAAATATCTGAAGTCTGGGTGATGGACTCGTGCATTTTGAGCAGTCAAGTGCGTGGAACTGTGTCAGTTCATTATGTTTGATCAATCGCTGTAGTCAAAAGTTTGTTTATGTTGCCTGCCACTCGACGTGGCTGGTTGCAACGTTTTTTTGTGGTTGGCCGCGTTGCAGCCTAAAAATTATGCGCAGACAGATCGCGGTGCGTGCCCTTGCGGCTGCACCATCCATCTTGCCACAAACTGGCGGCGACACGAGTCAATTGTCGATTTCATTCATTCAGCTGGCTGTTTGTTTGCGCATTCGTGGCACAAACACTTTGCATATTTCACCATCATCGTCTTTGGAATGACTTGGGTTGGGTTCGGATCGGGATGGGGTCGGCGCGGGAGTTGGGGATGGGGATGGGGATGGGGATGGGAATGGGTCTCGCTTCGTGATGCTATTTGCTGATCTACGATTTTGTTTTCATTTGGAAAGTGCGTGCACTTTTTGTGTTTTTTATTTTTATTTTTTTTTTTGGTTTTTCGGTTATTGTTTTCATTTTACTTTTTTTTTGGCTCAAAGTAAGTTTTGAGTTGTGGCCATTTTTTATATCTATGGCAACATAAGATTTGGATTTTTACGACATGAGCTGAACATTTTTTGTTGGTTCAGATATAAATAAAACTAAATTTATGAATTTATCTAAATTCATGAAGATTTGAGAATCTGTAGATATTATTATAGACATATTTTAATGTTAATGTTAATTCAATTGTAATTTAGATACAAATACAAATATAAATTTAAATTTATAAATTATATAAATATATATAAATAAATTTAGATTTAGATTTATTTATACAAATATAAATTTAAATTTATAAATTATATAAATATATATATTACAATTGAATTAACATTTTAAAAATGTTTAGATTCTTAAATCTTCCTGGGCACTTTAAATATAAATTGATATGAAAATCTGATCTCTACACATGTAAATAAATCGATATAATTAGATAGATAAATATTTATGACAAATATACAATAATAATATTTTGATAGCATAAAAGCTTTATGTAGAAATGTACAGATTTAAATATATTTAAATAAATATATATTTAATATTTAAATAAAAAATATGTAAATGTTATAATGTTAAATACATAAAATTATATTAAATTAATCGCAGTAAGCATTTAAATAGATCACTGTGAATATATCTTATTCAGATAAATGCTTGAAAATAAATGCAAGTGAGATTTCCGAATCGCATTGAATATGTAAAATATACTTGTCTTACATCAAATCTTCGGTGAAGATTCTTCAGTTCCATTGAGACAAGATGTGGAGAAAAGAGCTGGTCACAAGTGCCGCGTAGGTACTTGCCACAGCAAGTGGCGCCTCGGGGCAACTGCTCAAATACGAGTCCGAGTGTGAGTGTGAGTGTCTGAGTGTTTGAGTGTTTGAGTATTGAACATGAGTGTGTGCTAGCATGAATACGTGAATATTTCAGCTTGCCAAAAAAAATATGAGAAGAAATAAATAAAATATGTAAAAACTACGAAAAAAGTTGAAAAACTGAGACATGACAACAATAACAATGGCCATAATTGATGACAATGGCCATCTCTCTCTACTTCTCTCCTTCTCTCTCTCTTTCTCTAATTTAATATACGCGGCAGAAGAATCTTTTTGGACAGCAGCTAATTGACTTTCAATGTTTGTTGCTGCTTTTTGGTGCTGAGAAAGTGAAATTGATCGGACGGCAAGTGGCACTTGCCACATGCCACTTGCTGCATGCCACATGCCTCTCCACTGAGTGCTGAGTGCTGATTTAAGAGCTGCACAGATTTTTGCGCAGGGCATTCTAAGGAAAAAGGAGTAGAAGTCAATCAGAGAAGGAGAGAGAGAGGGAGAAAGAGAGGGAGAAGCAGAAGGAGAAGCTTACCCGCTTTCTAAGCCGCCTTATCTGCTGCTGCTGCTGTTGCTGCTGTTGCTGATGCGATGATGCGGCTGCTGGGATAAGTTGCATGAGTTGCAACTTCAGCTTTTACCACGCATGCCGGCGACACTTAAAAGCGAAACGAGCAAATATCAACAGCGGCAACAACAAAAACAACAACAACAACAACAACAACAATAACAACAACAAGCTCTAAGAACACTATAGACAGGGCTGCGCGACGGACAGATGCCCTGTGAAACTCCATCGAAATCGTGATGAACATTTACCTTTTTAAGTTAAGTTTATAAAAAAAATTAATTAAGAAATATAAAATAATTGTTATACCTATTATTATTAGTTATAATATATAAATTCATAAATAAGCAGAATTTTGACTAAAAAGAATATATACATAAAGTCTTATTGCCACTTTATGCCAATTAACAAAGTCTAAAAAATGTTAGCAAAAAAAAACAGCGTATTTAGGTCTAAAAAAAACTATAAGTTTTTGTAAGCCAATTTTTAAAAAATCTTTAGTTAAAAGTCTCTTATACGATTGCAATAAAAGTTGTCAAATATTTTCAGTTACTAGAGCAAATTATAATCAATAAAATTAATTTTAAAAAATATATAATTATAAAATATTTATTGATATATAAAAAGTTTAGAAATTTAACTAAAATTTATCTAAGAGTTGATTTAATTGTGTAAAATTTTAAGGGCTAGGTTCATCTTAATCTATAAATAAGATGATTAAAAAAAAGTTTAAATTTATAAAAATATAAATAAAAAAAGTTTATTGACTTCAGAGTAAAAGAGCTAACTTAGATATAACTTGATCTGTTGGCACCAAACCTCGTTTATTAGAAAAATCAAATTTTTTTTTGTTATTTTATGCATTATTTTGGCATGCCCGTTTTGCAGTCACTTGGCCGATTACAGGGTATAACAATGGTGGCATCTTGGCTTTAACCCAATTCTTTGGCTGCATTTCCGTCGCATCGCCACTGAACTGAACTCCAAGAGGGCCAATCTCCGACAGCAACTTGCAACTTGCGACTTGTAACTTGCAACTTGAAAAAAAGTGTCTTCTCATTGCTACTGTTTCACGGCTCTTTTGTTGTTGTTGTTGTTGTTGTTTGTTTTGTGTCGTTTTCACTTTGGCAGTTGCAGTTGCAGTTGCCACCTTGTAACCCGGCAATAATGGACACATGCGACCGATTGCAGCCAGCGCAAAGGTTATTGCAACAGCAACAGCAACAACAACAACAGCAACAGCAACAAGATTAACAGCAACTGCAACAAGTTGTTGTTGTTGCTGCTGCGGCTGCTGCTGCTGTTTGCGGCAGATGACAAACGACATACACTCGACGATGAAGTGTCAATGCAATGAAAACTAAACTAATAAATTGTGAGAGCGACCCAAATAGCTAACTAGAAACCTGGCGTGGCCAAAGAGGATTTTACTGGGCTGGGCTGATGGCTCTGATACCCAACAGCTGAGGGCCAACAACAACAACAACAACAACAACTAAAACAACAACAACATGCCGTTGAATTGTGGGAGCCAAAGCATTGAGTTATGCAAATGAATCTATCTACCTGCTGCCAACTGACCAGCGCATAAATCTACACAAATCCGAAAAACACACACTCAAAAAATAATAATAGAAAATATACAAAAAAAAAAAAAAAATAAAATCAACATCACGTTTATCAGGCGAATTCACACATAAACATAAAATTGTATATACAGGTAAACGTTTTCTATTGCAAAAACAAAAAATTGGTTTTATGTTTTTAACATTTATGATTATTTTGACACTACTCAAATAAGTTATAACAAAATTGTATCTTAAATTAAAATTAAATTTTTGACAATATTATTTCAATTTGATTTTATGTTTATCATTAAACAAATATTCCTATTCAATGTTATTGATATTATTACTATTATTATTAATTTCTTTTATTTTATGGGAAAGAAGCCTACCTTGTAGAATTTTGCCTGCATGTTAAAGGTCATGTTAGCCTGTAAAACAACTGCCTGCCGTTAATCAAAATCAAGAAATCAAATACTGATAAATAAGCGATAAATTAATATAGAATCATTTTTATCTTCTGATTAGCTGGCAAATTTAAAAGATATTGTTTGGTTTTCAGCTGAAAGTTATTTTTTCAAAAATGTATAGAATTTTTAAAAGATGATTTTTATTTTTACTGGAGTTCAAAAAGAGCAACTATTTAGATTTATTTTTAGACCAGATAAAGTCGGGATAACTTCCTGTTTTTTTTTTGTCGAATATAGCCGATTGGCATGTTGAAGCATTTTTGAAGTCAAACTTTAAGACCTTCGCTGGCGCAGACTAGCAACAAATTTGGTCAGTGTCAACGGGCCTGAACCCTCTGCTCCCTCTCCCTCTCGCTCTCCCTCTCACTCTTTTTCTCTTTCACTCGTATCTGTTTCTTTGTTGGCCAGCGTCAATGTGTGTGAAATTGAAGCGCAATTCAAGTCTGCGGATGGTGAAAGTAACAAGATACTTTTAATAAGACATCTGAACAGGGGAGAGTATGGGCAGAAGGGGAAGGGGCGAGGCGGAGAGAGGGGCAGGGGCAACGTTTACTTAAGATGCGTGCGGCGTGCGCCCAACAATTAAGCGGCAGCAGCAGCAATGGGAACTTGCCACAAACGCTTGCCACAGCCCTGCGGCAGATGCGCTTTGAAGATGGGCCTAAAAAATCAACCCAAAAAAAACAAACCAACAACAATTGTTTTGTTTTTTTTTTTTTTTGGCTAAAAACATGCAAAGCTAGCAAATAATTTGAACGGCCAGCAACTGGCAACTTGGCAACTGGCAGACTTTGTGGCGCGACTCGGACGGACAACAGACGCGTCCGCGTGTTACTTAATGTCGATAGACAACAACGAAGGAGAAGGCGAGGGAGAAGGAGAAGGCGAAGGAGACGAACAACATGTTAGAGACTGGCCAATTTCAGGCGGAACCAACAGGCCAGGCCTGGCCAGTTGACCAGTTGACCAGCATATTAGCCAGCAGGTTGCGATGAAATTACTCCAATTTCGAGACATGTATTTTTTTATTTATTTTTTATTTTTGGTCATATTTAGCAAACAGGAATCGAGCAGCGAGCTTGAAAAATCCACTTGAAATGGCGATGAAATCGCTGCACACTGGTTTCAGATACTCACACACACACTAACACACACACACACACACACACATACACACCTTTGTGGTGGATCTTGTTGTGCCCCGCAGATGAGTTGTCAAAGAGTTCGAAGCATTTGGGGTTCCGGGTTCGAACCCAACTCTGGACTGTTTTAATTAAGTAATCATATTAAATATTGGTTACCACAAAATTAAAAATATTATTCATTAAAAAATATATATACAAATTAAATTATAATATTGCAAATAATAACATTGCAGTCGGGTGTAGCAGAAAATTTTTCGCAAATTTACAAGGGGGGAGTAGGTGATTTTTGACCAAAAATTCAAAAAATTTTTGTTTTCAAAAATGAATATATTTTAAATTTAGTATCAATATATAAGTCGAATCATGAAAAAAATGCCATCAAACACGAAAATCGGTTCACTTTTGACAAAGTTATGAGTGTTTGAAATATGGGAGCTATGGGATCCGAGAACTTTACATGTCAAAATTTTAGTCAATTTTGGCATGATTTTTGACCAAAAATTTGACCCCCCTAGAATCACTTTTAATGTTATTTTTTATGCTAATTCTGACAAATACAATCGATTAAAAACAGAAATTTTAAATTTTAAATTTTGAAAAAATTTTTTTTTCCAAAAATTACAAGGGGGGAGTAGGTGATTTTTTGACCAAAAATTCAAAAAAATTTTTTTTTTCAAAAATGAATAAATTTTGAATGTAGAATCAATCTATAAGACGAATCAAAAAAAAATGCCATCAAACATGAAAATCGGTTCACTTTTGACAAAGTTGTGGGAGTTTGAAGTATGGGAGCTATGAGATCCGAGAGCTTCACTTGTCAAAATTTGAGTCGAAAATAAAAAAAAAATTGATTTCCAAAAACCGTATATTTTAAACATAGATTAAATCTAGAGGACAAATAACGACTGAAAAGTCATCAATCATGAATATGACAAAGTTGCAAGAGTTTAAAATCTGGGACTATGGATCCAAAAGCTATTTCATATAAAAAATTGGTGTTAGAAAAAACAAAAAAAAAATTGCAGTTGCAATAAATTGCTTTGGTGTCAGTGTGCAACATATCAATTGAGCGGCAAACAAGAGCAAACGTGGTCGAGTACAGTGAAGACTGGAGACGCAGACGAAGCCAAAGCCAAATGCGATTGCGCTGTGGCAAAAATATTTTATGGAAAAGTGGAGCAATCGATTAAGCATTACGGCGACAACATGAAACAAAAAAAAAAAAAACCAACAAAAAAAGAAGAAGAAGCAACAGCAGCAATTGCAAGAGATAATGCACCGATATTATATGCTATATAAGAATGTATATCCATTAAATGTGCGCAGAAGAAGGGCATTTGGAACGCCCACAAGACAAGAGCGCGCCCTGAACTTGATCGACAGCAAAAGCAAAAGAAATATACGTATATAAAAATGAACTAAAGAAGCAGCAGCAATTGTTGGTGCGGCTGTTGGTGCGGCGCATAGAAAGTGCAAACAGTTTTGAGGACTTGTCCAGCGATGCGTCTGCAACTGAAAGTTGCCCCGTCTGCCCAGTAAAAACAAACAGACGAATGGGGAAACCGATGAGCGCTGACAACAAACGCATGCCACAAGCTGCAGCAGCAGCAGCAGCAGCAGCAACAAACAACAGCAACAAGCAGCAGCAGCCGGCAAAGACGATACCGATAGCGATATCGATACCGATACCAAATTACCGTATTTGTATTCGTGTCTCAGTGTCTCGCTTTTTTGCTGCCTATCAATGAAAAGAAGAAATTTCGCCGTCAACAGCAGCAGCAGCAACAGCAGCAGCGACTGCGCTGCGACTGCGCTGCTTGCCTCGTGGCTGTCGGCGCCGTTGCGCATGCGAAGTGTTTCGCTACGAGAAAGCAGGTGGATGCAGCATTCGGCGCTTACCCACGGCGCGGACCAGACGCGTTTTCCAAACTCGCTGCGAGAATCCAAAAATCCACACACAACAAACAACAAACGGCAACAACAAACAGCAGAACAACTCGAAATATTGTTACGATCAAGTGCAATTCTTTTTTTTTTGTTGCAAAAAAAAAAAAAAAATTATTACAAAAAAAAAACACTAAAGTGCGCGTGTGCCTTGAGTGTTGTGTGTGTGTGTGTGTGTCCTTGCTGTTCAAATTTTATAAAATATTTTTATTTTTATTTTTTTAACATTTTTTGTGTGTGTTTTGTACGTTGATTGCCCGCGTGCAATCGAACTGCGGCAAATTGCGGCAATTAGCAGCAGCCATTGTCAATAACAAAAACCAACCAACAACAACAGCAACCAGAACAACAACAACAGCAGCAGCAGCAGCAACAAGTGCTTTCGAAAGTCGCATCAAGCACATCCTGTTGCTTGGCATTGCATCAAAATTGGAATTGCGGAGCTCGCGGAATTGAAAGGTAAGCGATCAACACCAAAAATCAACACCAGACTCTGGATTGCAACAATTTCGTACAGCGAGCTAGGATCTTAGGGATTTAGTATACTATGTAGTATACTAAATCATTATCAATCAGTTTCAAATCTTGGTTTATATTAAATTTAATTTTCTTTATTCATAGAAGAAATTCATAGAATTCAAAGAAGTCGTTAATGAAAATTTATTGATAATAATAATATAATATACTATTTTTTTTTTGTTCAAAAATCACATCTTTATAGTTTTAAACAATTTTTTTCGGCTGTTATATTTTTCTATTCCCTATCTGTTTGAATATTCTTGATATAGACAAGGTAAAGAATTTTTTTTTTTTTTAAGGAAGTAATTTTTCTGTAACATAATTAGGCTAGAAGTTGATTCCTTCTAAATATGCTGATTTTATATTTTGTTTATATTTAAAATATACGATCTTCAATCGTTTTTGCTAGTAAATAACTATGAAGAGCTTTTACATATATTTGCTTTATTATCAGATACTTCTATAGATATCACTAGAAGTATATAAAGTTGATTATTTATATGTACCAAAAATTATTTAAATATATAATTTGTAGCTCAAAATTATCAAGTTAAATAAATATATAATTTAGAGCAATCTTTTATGGACTCCATTATGTAAAGTTAGCAGGTTCTTAGATCTATCGAAGTTCATTCCAGTACCACAAGTCGATCCCTAAAATCTTTTGAAAAATTAAATTTATATTTATTTAAATTATATTCAAAAGATGTTATTTGAAAAACAAACAAGAAATGTTCTGACTATTCTCTAAATATATACAAATTTAAAAAATTTCAAAATAAATCAGACTTAACTTTTTAAATAATTTATTAAAGTTTTTGGAATTGAAGTGCTTAAAACTTAGTTAGCGCACATTTTGATTTTAAGTAAATAATATATAAATATAAACAGAATATAAAATTCCAAAATTATTAAAAACTTTTTGAATAAACTTGGGCAATGTTTAAAGGAAATTAAATGGCTTGAAGTATTTCCCTTGTTTTTGTCAACATGGTCAATAACTGAAAAACTGAACCTTTCCCTTTTCCAAGTTATGTCTCTCTCTCTCTTTCTCTTTCTATTTCTGTTTCTGTTTCTCTCTCTTTGACTTCCTTCTGTCAAAACATTTTCCCTGGTCTACTCTTCAGTTTTTGGTCTTCAAGTCTTCAGTTTTCAGTTTTCAGTTTTCGGTGTTCGGTCTTCAATCTTGAATCTTCCGCCAGTTGTGAGTTTTCTAATTGCTCGCATCTCGTACTCGTGCTCGTATTTGTCTTGGGCCGCCTGTTGACGTTGACCCACTTGGCTGATGGAGCACATTATTAACACATTTCACCTGGCCGCCACCTGACCAGGTGAATAAGTTGTCATTAAACAGTTGCTCCGGCTGCTGTTGCTGCTTCTTCTTTCTCCTGTCACTTGGAAAGCTTTGCTTTCAATTTAGGCTGCTCAATGGGCAGCCAAGTGGGCGTGCCAGCCACTAAGTACTTGTTAGGGCGTGGCAAGATTTTTGTTTCTTTATTTTTTATTGTTAGCTTTTTTTTTTTTGTTGAATAGCTGAACAAATGTCAAATCAATCAAATGAATCAGTCAATCAGTCAAGCGGCAGTTTAACTGCGAAATTAATAGCAATAAATTATAATTAACCAACAGCTGAAAGCGAAAACGGCAATAATAAATAATAGTGCTAACAACAACAACAACAGCAGCAACAACAACAGCAGCAACAACAACAGCGACAACAAAGCAAACACTTTCTAGTGTTTCAACAACAGTTGCTGCTGTTGCTGTTGCTGTTGTTGCTTCCTTTTCTAACACTGTTTCTTTTTTTTCTTTTCACACAACATTTTATTTGCTTTCCAGCAACAACAACAACAACAACAACAACTGCAACAGCAACAAAAGCGCGCACATGACAGCAAAAATAACGCATTAATTGCAATTTATGCACATTAACAATAAACAAGCAACAATAATAAACAACCAGTGCCAGCTAGCAACATGCAGCGACAACAGCAGCAACAACATAAACAGCAGCAACAACAACAACAACATCAACAGCCAAATATCATAAAACAACAACAACAACAACGAAGACAACAAATGCATTGCCAAAGCTGTCGACATCGTCTGGGGATCAAACAGATTTGGCTGCCGCTTATCATTTTCCTTTCACTGCAGGTGAGCAACAACAACAACAACAGCAGCAACAACACTTGCAACAACAACAAAAAACTCTCCCATCTTCCACACGTCATTTAAATCGTTTGTGGCTAATGCCGAATAACAATAGCAGCAACTGCAAAACGTGCACATCGATAATTGGCAGCGCAATAAGTTCGATAATTATCGATAATTATCGAGTTTGTGTGTCAAGTGAAAGAGCATTCGATTTAAGCAGCTTTCAAGTAGTTTTTAGCAAGTTGAAAAGCAGCTTTCAAGAAGCTTTTAAGTTGCTTTGAAGAGACTTAGGACTCTTAAGAAATTAAATTAAAATCTGTTTTAAGCGAAGCTTTAAAGAAATTTAGCAGATTTTTTAAAATAACTTTTAAAGTTGCCTAAAGTAGCTTCAAAGCAGTTTCAAGACAGCTTCAAGCTAAGTTAAAATAGCTTTGAAATAAAATTAAATCAATTTTCTCTTAAAAGTGCCTTAAATTTGTAAAAACATTACTGCTTACTACTTGAGCTTATCAATGATCAATGATCAATGTGTTCCCATAAGATCAAGAATCAGCTTTAATTTGATTGCCGGCAAACTGAATTCTATTTAGATGATTTCTAGAGAATGTTTAGTGTAATCTGTAATTTAAATGAAGCTTAATGATATTCATAAAATTACTTATAAAATTATTTATATATATCGTCAGTTTCTAATCTATATGATAATATATTATATTATATATTCTATATTATAGGTAATTGTTCAGGTATATGCTAAAAGGTATAAAGGTATATATAAAAAATCAATATTTTATAATGAGAATATTCAAAAATATTTTTGTTTTATTATAATATAATATCTACATTTTCTACTATATGTATCACATACCCATACATATATGCTATTTACTGCACATAGTTTTACCTCAAAATGCCAGCTTAAAGTCTCTGCCAAAAACTCTTAGAAAGTCAAAATTTGACTGTGCTTCCTTGCCTTGAAGTGGGCATCCTCGTTTATAGACTCGGCTATGACACAATTTAAACGCGGCTTAAAGATGATTTCCCTTTCAGTAAATAGCTGGCCAAAAAGTAAAAACTCTTCCTTTTTGCTGGTTTTCGTTTTTACTTAAAATATTTTTTTTCCCAGCCTCGTCGCGTTCAACTTTGAACCGTTGCGCAGATCTTGTCCAGGGTTTTGTGTGCTGACAAAAAAAAACGAAAAGAAAAGATTTTCGTATTCTCTGGACAGACGTCGACGCTTTGGCACATTTACTTTCTCTCGCTCCTCGAGTCGAACACCCGCTCCAACTGCCGTCGAGGTTCGAGTCCGCTGCCAGACGGCAACTCGACATTTCAGCATTGGTCGAGGTCAAGATTAACAACAACAGCCGGCATTGGCAGCACTGGATTTGGCTTTGGCTTGGCTTTGGTTCCGTCTTCAGCTCCGGCTGCGGCTTCATTAGTTGTCGCATTAGCAGCAGCAGCAGCAGCAGCAGCAGCAACAAGAATAACAACAACAACAACATCAGCTCACGACTTATTTTTCATAGTGTTTTTTTTTGTCGCTGGGCATTTCGCGCATTGCCCGACGCCAAAATGGAAAACTTGGCACACATTTCTTTTAACGCAGGAGCGTCGCTTCTCCTCCTCCTCCCCCCTGCTCCCTTCGGATTTCCTCTGCACCACATTGGTTCTATCGCATTGCGGAACCGGATCACGCGCATTAACAAAAAAAAAAAAAAAAAAAAAATCGAAATTCGAAATGAAACCAAAGTCTAGTCTCCAACTCAGCTGGCTTTGGTAGCTTCTTTTTTTTCGTGGCGCCTCCTCGTTGCTATTCATGACCAGCGCCCATGGAGTGCTCCAAATCACGTCGCCGTCTCCGTCTCCCAATTGCGATGCAAATGCCTATTTTGTTTTTTTAATTTTTGTGGTATTTTTAGAATTTGTTTTCTGCCAACTTGTTTGCCAATTTGTGTGTGTGTTTTTTTTACTGTCGTCTGCCGCCTGGGCATCATCACTTTCTACCTTAAACAGGATTGGCGCAGGATGCCACCGCGTTCCACGTCGCGCTGATTATGTGACATCCCCATTGAAGCCGTTGCTGATGCGGCGGCTGCTGATGCTGCTGCTAATGCTGCTGCTGATGCTGCTGTTGCTGAGAGAAAGTTGTTTTGGGCTCGCGGCACAGTTTGGTCCAAAGAAAATACTTGGGTCTGGGCCAGCTGGCCAGATAGACAGTCTGGCATTTACAGTGTCTGCCAAATGTTTAAATACTTCTTCACTTGTCTTGAACAAAAATTGGTTATATATATTTTTTTTGTAATTCTTAGCGAATTTTCATTCTCTAAAATTGCACTCTGGTTTTAGTCATAGTTCACATGTTGACAAATTAAAAAATATTTAAAAAACCCCAAATATTTTCAACGCACAATTTAGTAATTAATTTTATGATTTGCTGAAAAAAAAATATAATTTTTCGTAATTATAAAAATGTATATATTTTATTTTGTATATAATTTTGCGTTTTTAATGTTTAAATTAAATTTGCTTGAAATGTGGGGTTATTATTTTTTTTTCGAGTGTAGCTATATAAAAAAAAGTTGCAATAAATCCAACTAGAATATTGCAGGCAGAGCATATTACAATTTGTAAGTTTTTCTTAACTGTATATAAAGTTGTGCATATTTTAATCGATTTAATCGATCAGTTTCGATTTGGCTTTGGTAATTATATTTGTTCGATTTTAGTTTGTCCAAAAAAGTGTCGCAATAAATCCAACAAGAATGTTTCAGGCAGAGCATATTACAATTTTTAAATTTTTCTAAATTATATATATAAAGTTGTGCACATTTTTATCGATTTAATCGATCAGTTCGATCTGGCTTTGATGACAAAGTGATGTTCATAATTATCTCAGTTGTCTGTGTGAATTGCAATTGTTCAACTGTTCCATCTGTCTATCCGTCTATCCGTCTGTCTATCCGGTTTTGTGTGTTGCTCCCCGTTTCTAGCCTTGACATCGTTTTGGCCAAGGCGGATCTGCGGGCCAATTGGGTCGCTTCAGATGGTTTAAAAAAAAGTAACAAAATAAATAAAAATAAAATAAATAAAGAAAAAAAGTGAAATTGTTACACTTTGCGCTGTTCTCTTTTGTGCTTATTTGTTGTTGTTGTTGCAGTTGTTGTTGCTGTTGCTTTTCCTTATGCAATTGAATCACAAGTCGCATCCGCCATTCGCCAGTTGCCATTTTCCAGTTTCCAGTTGCCAATTGGCAATTGACAATTGGCATGCGACATGTGGCTGCTCCCATTGTACTTGCTTGAGATTCTTGTCATGCTGTGTGTGTATATGTGTGTGTGTGTGTGTGTCTCTGTGGCATCTCATTAATGCGAGCGACTCGGCTTCTGCTGCTGTTGTGACCCATTTGTATACCCTGTACACATTCAAAAAGTTTTTCAAAAAAAAAGGGTATACCTATAACAGAGTTCTTATCTCAAATGCATCTAAAGAAACATTTATATTTGAACTATCGATAGCTTTATTTTCTTCAAAATCGATTTTTGTTAACAAGTTCCAAATAAAGTTGATATTTTGATAGCTCTCTCAATTTTGTGAAATCGAAATTTTATATATATTTAAAACCGAAAAAATAATTTTTTTTTAAGTTTTTGTCATTCACTTTTTAATTCTCGATTAATATCGATTTCTAGCCTGTATTGCTTGAGTATATCTGCAGCAATTCAAGACCTTAAAGGAGCATTTATTTTATTTAAAAGTATCAATTTTTTAGTTAAAATTCTAAATTAATATTTCCCTTTTTTATCTATATAAGGCATCTTCAATTCAGTCTTATAAATATGTTCCATTCATACACACGTATCCATATGCAGGGTATCTACCAGTCTGTCACACGCAACTACAGCACTCTTCTTCTTCTGATATTTCTTCTGCAGCTCATTGCGATCCATGCGGATGAGGTCGAGGTGGTGAAGGCAATCGCCGGCAACGGGAACGATGAGCTCTCCATGGGTCTCAGCGAACAAGACAACGAAGTGGATCAAATGGCGCTGGAATCGGAACAGGAACAGCAACAGCAGCAGCAGCAGCAGCAGCAACAACAGCAACAACAACAGCAGCAACAACAGCAGCAGCAGCAACAACAATCGATGTCGGTGCCCAAGGTGCAGGTGCACTACCAGCACAATGGTCCACCTCAGGCGCCGCCCGGTCTCAGCCTGGGCCTGGGTCCAGCTAGAAGTAAGTTGAGCCCAGGCTAAACATAAATACCAAAACCAAATAATACATAAATACCAAGATTATCTTGATATTCGCAAAATTTGACAATATCGATATTTATCGAAAATATCGATTTTTGTATTTTAGAGAAGATCAGCTGTAAACTGAATACAGACGTGTGTGTGTGGGTTTTTAATGTGTATTGAAATCGATATTTTTATTGATATGTACAGAAAAAATATCGATTTTTGCATTTTGGTGAAAATTAACTGTAAACTGAATACAAACGTGTGTCTGTGTGGGCTTAAATGTATGTAACGATAGCTTACAGGGTATCTGCTGGTCGGTTGTACCCGACTGAAGCAGTCTTTCTAGTTACTTGTTATCGATATATATCTATTTTTTTAGTTTAGTGAAGATTACTTGTAAACTGAATACAAACGTGTCTGTGTGGGTTTAAATGTGTGTATCGACAGCGTGCAGGGTATCTGCTGGTCGGGCGTATCCGACTGAAACAGTCTTACTTGCAATTTGATGCATTTTTTATTGAGCCACCAATTTTGCACTTGCAGGCAACAACCACCAGAATATACCGATGAGTTTTGGCCAGCCTTTTGGGCCGCCACCGCCGCCCGGAGCGCAATTCTACAAAGGACCTCCTCCGCCGGCGGCACAGCGACCGCCGCCACCACCGCAGATGGTGCAGCAGCAGCAGCAGTTGCAGCAACAGTTGCAGCAACAGTTGCAGCAACAATTGCAGCAGCAGCAGCAGGTGCAGGTGCAAACGCTGCCCGATCTGAGCGTGGGCGCCTCCAGCAACAATGAGATCTGGGCCTCGCCCGTCCAGGACATGCCCAAGATCGTCTCGCTGGACGTGAAGTGCGAGAAGAGCGGCATGAAGGTGTTTGTCCAGTTCGACAAGCCCTTCAACGGCATCGTCTTCTCGAAGGGCCACTACAGCAACATGAACTGCGTCCATCTGCCGTCCGGTTTGGGCCGCAGCTCGGCCAGCTTCGATATCGGACTCCACGAATGCGGCACCGCCGGCAACACGGACAACTACAATCAGGGCTATGGCCACGAGGCGGGCGGCGGCGGCACCGGTGCCGGCACCTATTTCGAGAACATCATTGTCATCCAGTACGATCCGCAGGTGCAGGAGGTGTGGGATCAGGCCCGCAAGTTGCGCTGCACGTGGCACGATCAGTACGAGAAGAGCGTCACCTTCCGGCCGTTCCCCGTCGATATGCTGGATGTGGTGCGGGCCGATTTTGCCGGGGACAATGTTGGCTGCTGGATGCAGATCCAGGTGGGCAAGGGTCCGTGGGCATCGGAGGTGTCCGGCCTGGTGAAGATCGGCCAGACAATGACCATGGTGCTGGCGATCAAGGACGATGACTCCAAGTTCGATATGCTCGTCCGGAACTGTGTCGCCCACGATGGCAAACGGGCGCCCATCCAGCTGGTGGATCAGCGCGGCTGCGTCACCCGGCCCAAGCTGATGTCCCGCTTCACCAAGATCAAGAACTTTGGCGCCTCCGCCTCGGTGCTGTCCTATGCCCACTTCCAGGCGTTCAAGTTCCCCGACTCGATGGAGGTGCACTTCCAGTGCACCATCCAGATCTGTCGCTACCACTGCCCGGATCAGTGCAGCGCCGAGACAAACCTGCAGGATGTCCACCATCTGCAGGTGGGCCCCGAGTCCCAG
This sequence comes from Drosophila micromelanica, assembly GCA_004143825.1. Taxonomy (NCBI): domain Eukaryota; kingdom Metazoa; phylum Arthropoda; class Insecta; order Diptera; family Drosophilidae; genus Drosophila; species Drosophila micromelanica. The sequence continues at coordinate 59,061 of SCDY01000206.1, forward strand.
TACGGACCCCCGCCCCAGCTCCATGTCGACGCCTACCACGTGGCCAGCGCCATTGGCAAGCGGCGCGACGAGCGTCGCGTTCAGCGTCGGGCACGTGCCGTGGGCGCCGAATCCACCGAGCAGGTGGGCCTCAATCGCATCATCAAGGTGGTGTCCTCTGGCGATCTGACCTTTGCCATTGACGATCGTTCGAACGGTAACGGGACCCATGCGAACGGTGGCAACGCCCTGCCGCAGACGATGGTGTTTCCGGTGCGGGAGGAGGGACTCATCTGCATGACGACGCCGGGCTTTGCCATCACGCTGATCGTGCTGCTGGGCATTCTGGTCACCTCCTGCCTCATTTCGGCGGTGCTCTATGTGCGCCTGCGACCCTTCGCCAGCTTCGCGGCCAAGGAGCGCGCCGTCGCCTTCACGAATCCACAGCTGGTGGCTGGCGCTCTGCCCGTCATCCATTTGCCATCGCCGCCGGACACGCTGCCGGGCACGCTCTCCAAGAAGCGGGCGCTCTCATGAGCGAAACATTGAATACACAAAACTCCCCCTGTCCTGTTTTCGTAAAAATTCGTATCGCTATTCATTAATTTAATTTTTATCACAAATTATAATTAATTATGTAGCTCAAGCCGTTCACTGGGTTTTTTTTTTGCTATCACATTTTCCATCCACTATCTCTCCCTCATTCTAACCGAGCTCTCTCTCTCTCTCTCTCTTTCTCTGGTGGTAGTCATTATTAAAAAAAAAGAACAAAATTTAAAACAATATATAATTAAATATGCCTTAGTTTAAGCCTAGGTTCTACTTTAAAGCGGTGCTAAGCCAATGCTCACAGTTCAAAACATCTGGCAACTCTGTCAGTTCTATCTCTATCACTCTATCACTCTCTCTCTTTCTCTTTTTCTCTCTCTGTGGCTTTCACTAGCTCACTCTATTTACATTTGTTAGCAATATTCTCAGAGATGCAGTTAGGCCGCATGTTAAAGTAGCTGGTAATTTTACCAGGCACATGAGAAATGAACGCCAACTGCCCCCTAAGACTATCCTTATATTTATGCTTACAATATACTTATACTTATACTTAAACTTATACTTATACACACACATCGGACAGTGTGTATTTCAATTAGTCACTAAATATTTTAAGTGCTTTAAACTTAGTCTAAGCTCCGGATTTGTTTAATCCATCACAACCCTTAAATCAATCTTTGATGCACTTGTTAATGTTTAATTAATCGTTGCCTTAAATGGAGCGCATCTAATTTTTACATTTATTTATTTATTTATTTATTTATTTTACCAACTAGTAAAACCTGACATATCCCATTTGTTTATTATGAGTATTTATTTTTTTTTTTGTTTTTTTTTTTACTATCATAATTGTAATTCCTGCAAGTAGAGAAGGAAATTAAGCTAACAACATGTTTAACAAAATCGTTTCCAACAAAAAAGAAAAAAAAAAACAAAAACATAAAAAAAATTAATGGAATGCCCTAGCTTAATAATACAAAATACCAAGTGTACGATTACTTACATAATCTTTATATCAAATTATCTATTTACATATTTACGAAATGTACGAATTACAAATACAGCATTGAATGTATTTGTATCCACGAGCAAAACCAATAAACGATAATAAATAAAAACTCTGTATTTCATTTAATTTCATTTCAATTTAAATCGAAAGACAACTTCAACTTTAACGAAATATTTGAAAAGTGGCTGACAAAGCGCCTAAATGTATGCAACAATTTTTACAGTTGTTATTCTTTGAAGACCTTCGGTAAGTTTGTCTAAACAGATATTTTAAAGTTTGAAGTTTATACATCCTTGTATCATCAGACTTGAACATCCTTATAAAGAAAATCTTTTGAAACAAATATTTAAATAAAACAACACACAGCAATTATCATATTTATAGTATATTTAAACTTAACTTTAAATTGTTTTGTTTTTGCATTTAGTTCATTACAATGTTGTATTTGTGTTTTTTTTGTTATTAAACTTCTTTAGTTTTACGAGTATTTATTTAAAAAAAAGGTAATTAAATAAAGATTGTATAAATTATTTGGCCTTGACAACCGATTTGCATTTGTTGTATTTTTTTTATTTGTATTTATTTATTTATTTTTTTTTTTCATTTGTTCACTTTGTTTTTTGGGTCCATTCCATTCCTCTAATAATAATTTACTAGCTTTTTAAATAAATAGATTATAAATACATAAGGCTAAATTCACATAGATTAGAGAAATGAAATATTCATTTTCAATATGCCAAAAGTGCATAAGTTCTATATATAACTTATAACTGATCTATATGAATTTAGATGTATAAAAATTTTAAAATTTTAACTAAAATTTTGCTTAAAAAATTTGCTAAATGCTTCGATTCGAATTGTAGAAAACGTTTTCAAAAATGCTTTGCAAATTTTTCAATAGTACTTGCCGCTTAAGATAGTTTCTTGTAGAGTATAAGGTAAATAAATAAATAAGTGTTCCCTAACGTTAGTCATGTGCGTTCAACTATTTTAGAAATACGATTTTATCTGGCAAAACTCTATTGTTATTTGTGTTTTCGTTACTGTTATTGCAAATTTTTTACGACTAAATGCACCCAATGTTTAAAAAAAAAATCGTCCATAATTAAATAAATATTATGCAGCACCAAAAAAAAAAAAAAAAAAAAAAACTATCATGTGTTTGTGTGTGTGAAGATCGGACTTCGAGAGCATCTCTAATGGATTAGTTGGGCTCTACGCGAGCGAAATTTGGGTGCCAACTAATTGCCTTCAAGTATTGCCATGTTGCCCGTTTCAGCTGACGAGAGCAAATAACTAGCGAGTTGGAAACTAACGAGTGAACGAATGCGTGTTCCATTCCATAGTGTTCGCTTTGTTTCCTGTGTGCCCAGCTAATGCATGTTCTATTCCCTTCCGTTTCTCTATTAGTTTTTTTTTTCTTTTAGCTAAAGTCACGATAATGAGTATGAAAATAAAATGAAAGCATGTTCCATTCCACTTTGTTTTTTTCTTTTTTTTTGATTGTGGCTAACTAAGCACCGAAAGACGTTGTTCCATTTCTATTATTTGTAATAAAGGAGTACATGTTCCATTCCATTACGCTTCTACTCTCTATTCTATTGTGTTCCATCCCAATTCATTTTTTGTGGCCAACTAACGAGTAATCGGATTAATTGTTACACGTTCTATTCCACTTGTTGCTAAATTTTTGTGGCTTAATACGATTGGTCCATTATATTTTGTCTCTCTTCTCTGGAATGCATGATCCATTCCATTCCATTCTGTTGCTGCTTTCTTTGTGGCTAACTAATGAATGAATTTTAGCGTGTTCCATTACATTCTGTTTCTTCTCTAACTTTGCGGCAAAACAATGAATGAAGAAATCATTAAATTTTCATTCTACACGTGTTTTTTGTAGCTTTCTACGCTCATTGTTGCTAAATAACGACTAAGTGTACGAATGTTTCATTCCAATCTGTTGCATGTTTCATTCCATTCTGTTTCTTTGCTCATTTTATGCATGTTTCATTGCATGCCGTCTCTAATCTCTGTGTGGAATGTTCCATTCCAAACTGTTTCTCTACTGTGCTGAATTTTTGAATGAAATCGGAAAAAAGGCGCAGGCACAAAAACCTGTCAGTCAATTGGGCATTTTCTTAGTTCTTAAACACAAAAAAAAATTAAATAAAATAAATAAATAAATTAAAGATGTTGCACTAGGATTAAGGCTAGGGCTAGGGCTAGGTTTGGGATTAGTTAGTGTGTGGGGAGGGAGGGAGAACTGAAGGCGAACTGCGTTCACTGAACCGTTTCATGGCCAGCCGCGACGCTGGGCAACTGTTGCTGCGGTCGCTGCTGCTGCTGCTGCTGCTGCTGTTGTTGCTGCTGCTGCTGCTGCTGTTGCTGCTGCTGTTGCATGTGTCGCATGCGGAAGAGACGCAACGTCATCCAGGAGGCGAGCGTGCCCGGCACGGGCATCGGCGTCTGTTTCTCGAGCGCCTCCTTCTGCAGCTGGTAGCGATAGAGCAGCGAGCCGGCAATTAGCGCCGAGACAATTGTCGCCGAGATGACCACGATGAAGAGTATGCTGAAGCCGGGCACCGGCATGCAGATGCCGTAGACGACCTCCTCGCTGATCTTGCCCTGAAAAACGGTGACCGCCTCCTGTTTGGAGTCCGGCGAGAACGCCAGATCCGCCTCCGAGATGACATCGTACAGCCCGCTGACGCCGACATCGGCGCTGCGCACCTTCCGATCGGCAATCACCAGCGAACGTCGCCGGCGTCGTCCGCTCTGTGGCGCCTCTGTCTGGGTCTGCGTCGCCGTCGATTCCGTGGAGCTGTTCGCGTTCGGCTCGTCGAGATCGATGTGATCCTCACGCGGCTGTTTCAGTGCCTCCGCCTGGGGCCGGTAGACGGGTCGCGGCACATCCTCCAGCTCCGGTTTCGGTTCCAGGGAACGTGGTCCCGCCATCGGCACGCCCATGCGCTTTTGCGCCTCCAGCTGGCGTGGTCCGTGCGGAAATTTGCCGCTCTTCTTCAGGCCCAAATAGCGCTCGCCATCGCCGTCCATATCGCCGAGATCATCGTCACCAAACAGATCGGAGAGATCGGCCTCCTCATCGGGATCCTCGTGAACGGGTCGCGGCTGCAAATTGCCGCTCTTCTCCTCATACAGATCGGCGGGTCCGCCCATTGTCTGTTTGTGATCGTGGATGATGTCCTCGTAGAAGATGTCGTGATCCAAGCCCATGCCCATGCCCATGCCCAGTCCATGGTGGCCGCCGCCCTGTGGCAGATGGCCCATTGAGGCCGGCGGCATCGCCAGATCCCGATGGAGTTCGTTGTTGCTGCTGCTGCCCATCGCATCCCCAATGTGGACATCCTTGCGCTCGTGGGCATTGCCCAGGCCCAGGCCCAGGCCCAGGCCGCCGTCGCCGCCAGCCGTGTTCTGGCAGTGATCGAGACAGCCGTGCCGACAGATCTCCACCTTGCACTTGATGTGCACACTGAGCGCGTCCGGGAACTTGAAGGCGTGGAAGAACGCGTACGTTATCACCGTGGCGCGCTCGTCGGGAGCACGTGCCTTGAGGAAGCGCGAGATCATTTTCGGACGCAGCACACAGCCAAACTCGTCCGACAAATTGATCACGTGCCCGGATCCGTCCGAGGCAACGCACGATTTCACGCGCATATCAAACTCACCTGCAACAGGGACGAGAGAACAAAAGTTTTAGAGGAGGCTGCTCGCCAGGAACTGGGCCACACACTTACCTCGATAGTCGTTGATGGCCACGACCAGGGTGAGCGTCGATCCCAGCGGCACAATTCCGCTCACCGGCGGCGCCCAGGGTCCCTTGCCGTGCTGTATCTCCATCCAGCAGTCGACGTTATCGCCTGCGCGAGACAAACGCGAAACAAAACGTTACTTTTGCGGTCAGTTAATTAAAAGAAGAGAACTGGTAAAAACTGCTCTAGTCGACTACAAGATACTCTGTTCAAGCGTCTTTAGCAATTGTTAAAATGTGTTGAAAACGATAAATATCGATCTTTTGAATTTTCGCCTGAATTATCAGAAAACTAACGTGCAAATTCGGTGGCTCGTAATAAAATACGTTTTGTTAATCCTTAAAGGAGTTGTCATCAGTTTTCTGGCTGCAAATCTCAGGTATCTAGCTTCAATAACGGACGGACAGCAAGAGTATAAAAATACAACATTTTTTTTTTTCAAATATAAAATTGTCATATATAACTAACGAACTAACTTCATTAATATCCATAATATTTAAGAACTGCACCTATAAAATTATTTTTTATCGATTTTAAGCCAACGAGCAAAGTTATCGGATTTTATTAGAAAAATAATAAGCTGTGAGTGCTGAACAATGATCTATCAAATATGCTGTCTATAGCACTTATAATACCCTATAAAAACCGAACATTGCTTTAAAGCATATTTATCGATAACACCGATAATTCATATTGAGTATTTAATATTCTTGATCAGGAATATAATTGTAAAATAAGTTTTTTTCTGCATGTTACAAACTAGTGTACATAACCAATAGACCCTTTTCCGATACACACTTGTAATGTAATAAATTTAAAATGAAAAGAAAAGGAAAGAAAAGTACAAAGGGCCCGCGCTACTTACCGCGAAAGTCAAGCTGTATTACGTCCAAGTCGGCAATTACCATCGGCGGCTTGGAGGCGGTCTTCTCGTAGTCGTTGAACCACTCGCAGCGCAAACGCTTCGCCTCGTCCCAGACCTCCAGCAGATCCTTGTCGTACTGCACGACTACCTGCGGTCACAATTTTGCCAATCGGCGGTTAGCGGTTTAGCGGGTTAAGTTAATGGCCCCAGTTGAAGGGCCCCGAGCAGGTGAACGTGCACAACGTGCAGCGACGTGGGAAAGCGATCAGTGATTCGCGATCAGTGATCATTTATGCAGTGCACGGCGGTACAAAGAGCAATGATCGCATGGGCTTGCCTTGGCATATGGATCACAGCTGTGTGATCTGTATGATCACTCGCCAAATGTGATCTTTCTCTTCGGTTGCCATGGGAATAAATTCATTAAACAGCCCTGATTACTGATCACTGACCCACAGGGTGTTGGATAAGATCAAGCCGCACTCGCAAACATTCAATTAAATGAGTCTAATGAACGCATGGATATGGTAAGTTATGTGATCAGATTGCTCCTTACGCTCAATTTGTATATTTTCTCACATCCTGATCAATGATCACTTTACAGCTAAGTCTAGCCTAAGTCTAAGCCCAAGCGAGAGTGGGAGAGGGAGTAAGAGAGAGAGAAGAGAGAGAGAGAGAGAAGAGAAAGAGAGGGAGAGAGAGAAGAGAGAGAGAAAATAGAGAGAGAAGAGAGAGAGAGAAAGGGAAAGAGAAGAGAGAGAGAAAGGGAAAGGGAAAGAGAAGACAGAGAGAAAGGGAAAGAGATAGGGAAGAAAGAGAAGAATGACAGTACGAGAGACAGTGCGAGAGAGAGAGAGAGAGAGAGTAAGAAAAAAGAGAGAGTGTAAAAGAGAGAGAGTGTAAAAGAGAGAACGGAAAAAAGTGAGAGTATAAGAGGGAGAGACAGCGAGTAAGAGTAAGGGAGGTAAAGTGTTAGATAGCGAAAATGGAAAGAGAGGCAAAGAGTTAAGAATAAGAGAGAGAATGAGAGAGATTGGAAATGAGGTTGAGTGAGTGAGAGCCACTTACCAAAAAAATAAAAACACATCTTTCAAAATATAACTTTTAAGTAACACACACACACATCACAAAAATGACACTGAAATCAGCAAAAGTCTGCAGACCTTACTTGAATTCATGAGAATCGCATAGAGGGGCCCAATTTGCCTTAGTAGAAAATTAATATAAAGCTGCAAGTTTACAGACAAATTTCCTTAAATAAATTCTTTCTGTGTTGATAACAGCTTTTAAAATTCTGCAGGCCAAAAAAAATGGCGGAAATATTATGTGTGTGTATATGTATATATATGTTATATGGCCGATATAGGAGCAATTGGACAAAAATTTACAAATTGTCTAACAAAACTATTGCGAATTCTGTTCCGTTCGTGCTTTCATTTCACTTGAGTTTTTTATTTACTGATCTGATCACTCTTCCCAAGTTTGAAGTGATCGCGTTTCCCATTCGCTGCATTCAGTTGAAAGATACGTTCCACTTACCGTATTCTCATAGAACTGGCCATTGAGATCCGGTTTGGTGCCGCACCGGGAATAAGAGATGCGGAACGAGAAGAACGTTTTGCCCGTCGACGGTGGCACGTAGACACAACGCGGATCACTGTGTTGTCCTGTCAGAAGAATAGGATTTAGATCGGAACAAGCATAGGTTTAAAAATCCTGTTTTACGCACCCTTGGAGCTAACAATGCCTTCGAAGGGATTGGAGAATGTCAAATGGACATCCATGTGATCCTTACCGCACATGACCTCCAGGGAGACTATGTTTGGCATACCATCTGGCCGATCCATGGGCCACAGTTCATTACCAGCTATGACTAAACTAAACTGAAAGGTAAAATAAATAAAATTTATGAATATATGTGGAAGAGTTTTTAAATCTTAAAGTAGATGTTAACTTTGACACCATAAGTAATAATAGAAATTATTCACAATTATTTATTTACACACGATTTACGAAAGTCTTTAAAGCCAGTTTTGAAGCCACTTCAAAATACTGTTTAAACCACATATTATAAGTGCTTCAAACCACCTTACAATAGTTTTAAGAAAGTTTTTAGCTACCATACGAAAGAGCTATTAACAAACTTTTTTTTAGAGTTTGAAACCAGCTTACAATTGGGTTTTAAAAGTGCTAAAAATCAACTCATAATAGGGCTTAAAAGAGTTTAACGCCAACACACAAAAATCTTGAAAGTAAATTTATAAAAAGAGTTTGACGCCAACATATAAAAAAGTTTGACAACTCACAATTGGATTTAAAGCTAAGCTTTATAAAAGGTGTGTGAAACCAACTACAGAGTTTTCCAAAGCAGGGCTTACTAGAGTTTTGGGAGAATTAAACCACCTTACAAAATGGTTATCAGCTACTTGATAGCTCTTAAATCTTTCTTTACAAAAATTCAACAAAAAAAAATCGTATGTATGAGAACTTATCTTAAAAATTCCTCTTAATAACTTGAGCTCCAGCACTTAATTGACTTTTCTTAACGTAATTTATATTTGCGAAAGTTTGTATGCTACGAACATTTCTAGATCTTAACTGATGAGACTGACAACGATATGTAGACCGTTATAATTTCTAATTAACGCGATTCCCACTGGCAAACTTGACACCTGTTGCTGCTGCTGCAGCAACAACAAACTGGAATGGAGCCTCCCCTGCCCACCTGCATTATTTCGTTTCTGCAAAATGAAAAGAAAAAAAAAACTTGGAATTCGCGCAGGAAAAAATGAAGAGGCAGCCGGTTGATCGCAGGTCCTTTGAATGGAAAATAAGGATCGACCTTGGGTCTGACTCTAAATGCAATTTGATGTTATTTATTTAATTTTTTTTTTATTTTGTAATTATACTTGTTGGCCCCGCCAAACATGTTACCAATAAAAACGAAATGCAACGAGCCAAGTTTCCGCTTTGTGTTTTCAGTTAGACCGCAATGAGAAAGCAAATTCCAACAGCAGCTGCTGCTAAGAGGGGGTGAAGGGGGGTGTGGGGAGAAGAGCTGCCAGTTTGGCCAGGCAACTCGTCTAGCTGGCTAGCATTTGCATACTTGCCACATGTGGCAGCTGGATTGCCAGCTCCTCGAGGGGCATCTTGGCCTGGCCTGGCCTGGCTTGGCTTTAATTGAACTGGCCAAAAAGTCGCTGCGACCAAATTGCAAATGGAATTTCTTGTTGCACTTGCAGTAAAAGTTGCTCTCCACTTGCCACGCCAAACAGCATTCAAATTTATGCAGCCAGTCCCTGCCCCGTCCTCCCTCCACCACGCCCCCTCCTCCATTCTGTAAAGTGCGACAGCTGAGCAGCTCCCAATTGGCCAAAGACGGTGCCCAATTGTCTGCAACATCCACGGGGCGAGTCCAACACTGTCCAACATAGTTTTTTCAGTCTTGAAAATTATTCTTTGGATCCATTAGACTGTTTTTTTCTAGTGTATTAAATACTATTCAATCTAACTAAAAATCTGGCGATAACATTTTCCAATTATTATTATCTATTTAAAAAAAAATTCCACAAAATTGTTATAATTAATTTTTATGAAATTTATATTTATTTATTTAATATTTAATATTGAATAATTTAATATTTAATAAAAATAAAAAATTAAATATCTTGATTGCTTTGTATATTATTGATTATTTGATTAATTATTTTGCTTTTTTGATATTATTTTTACTTTTATTATTTATATTGTGTGTCTACACTGAACGAAATAAGTTTCAACATATTATTTATCATGCTGATTAACTGAATGTGGCTTAATTGCCCGCAAACAAATTAAAAACACATTTCTTGTTTTAAGTAAGCGGAGCAAGAAAATTGTGAAATCGCCGCAGAATAAATACAGAGAGGCAAAAGTAATATATAAACAAGATAACAATTTTATCTTGTTATGGTAATGGGCAAACAATATGAAATGTACATTTTTAATATTTAACAAAATCTTACTATGGCGTTCTTGTGTATATATGTTTTTATATTTATATATTTTTTCTGTTCTTTCTAATATTTCTATTATTATAATATATGTGATATATTATTAAAGGCGTATTTTATATAATAAATAAGTAAATAGGGAATTTTTTTTTATGTTCACAGTTTTTCTACATATCGTCTTTTAGGAATATGAACTTTTTAGAACATTACAAAATTCAATTTTAATAATGATTGGCATTTTTGCGCGTTTATAATTTCAATTCATTTCAAGAGATTAGGCTCTCCTACTCTCCCTCCCTCTTTTTCTCTCTTCCTCTCTCTCTTTCTCGCTCTCTCTGTTTTCAATCAAATGCTCTCCACGCTGTGGCCCGTAGTTACATAGTGCTATCAGCACTAGCACTATCAGCATGACGCGACATTTTTTCGAATCAAATTTAGAGATATCTACATATGTATTACGTTTGTTATTATGAGACTTGCGTGGTGGGTGAGTGGGAGGGGGGTGGTGGTTTGGGGGGAGGGGGGACAAACACAGCTGCTCACGTCCAACCGGTTGCGCTATAAAAACGTTGGCGTTGATGTATTTTATGTTCAGTTACTGAAAGCTCGCCCGGCGCTCGATTAACAAGACATTTCCACAATTTTGGATTTCGTCTTTTTTTTCTGTTCAAAAAACAACACAAACTACAATAAAAAAAGAATTTCACAATGAATCGTTGGTTGAATCGCGTGGCCGTTGTGACCGGCGCCAGTTCCGGCATTGGCGCCGCCTGCTGCAAGGATCTGGTGGCCAAGGGAATGGTCGTGGTGGGCTTGGCGCGTCGCGAGGATCGGCTCAAGGAGCTGAAGGCGGAGCTGCCGTCGGATCAGGCGGCGCGCTTTCACTATCGCAACTGCGATGTGAGCGTCGAACAGCAGGTGATCGATACATTTGCGTGGATCGATAAGGAGCTGGGCGGCGCCGATGTGCTGGTGAACAACGCCGGCATCATCCGGCCGACGAACATCACCAACGAGGGCAACGGCGACGATCTGCGCGCCATTCTCGACACGAATGTTTTGGGCGTCTCCTGGTGCACGCGGGAAGCGTTCCGTTCCCAGCAGAGCCGCAAGGTCAACGACGGACACATTGTGATCGTCAACAGCATCGCCGGCCACCGGGTGCCCATTGTCCCCGGGATGAGCCTGAACATGTATGCGCCCTCGAAGCACGCAATCACCGCCATGACCGAGATCCTGCGACAGGAGTTCCTCATCAAGGGCGCCCACACAAAGATCACGGTAAGTAAACCCTGCTGATCAGTGAAATCACTTTGATCTGAGCTAAATGTGCAACAATTTGATCACTTTTTTTATATTCAAGACGAAATTGACTATATTTTTTAGCCAATATATTGTCTTATAATGTGGGCAACATTTTGTCAGCAACTCGAATATTTATAAGTAATGGATTTTTTAAACGACAAATAGTACACAAAATATTAGGGATATAAAGCTTTTACAATTTTGTTTAATTTGCCTGAAGTGCAAATTTTAGTAAACATATTTCACATTTAGCAATTTTAGCTTATTTAAAAAAATGTTTAAAAGTTTGAAAATATTTGTATTAGAATTTTAACAAGTGCCATCTGTTCTAATATCAAGAATGATTCATATTTATTATATATAATATACTTTTGTCCGATTTCAGAGCATCAGTCCCGGAGCTGTTGATACCGAGATCATTGACAAGAGCAGATTGCCCAACATTGCCGAATTTCCGATGTTGCGGGCCGAAGATGTCGCCGATGCGATCACCTATTGCATTCAGACACCACCAAATGTTCAAATACACGAGCTCATGATCAAGCCAATCGGCGAGAAATTCTAATCCTGTAGAGCACAGATAGTGAAGAGCCCCATAGATACTCTACACAATGAACATTTACTTATAATATTAACTGCATGCCCAAGTAAAATTATATTTATTAATGTATTTCTTTCTATAAATGATAATTATATTTATATAATCAACAAAATGTTGTGTTATTTTAAACAAGTGGTAAACTATTAAATAAAAAATTAAAGAGCTGCACTTTGAAGTGCTGAACATACGAATACATATTTCATAGATACATATATTAAACATATTTTTTAATCATTTCTGATAACATGCAAAGAAACATATTGAAAAGATTTAATCGATTCAAAAATATGAACACACATCTTATCTTAAATTCTCCGTCTCTCTCTCATTCTTTCTCTTTCATTCTCTAATTTTTTCTTAATTACTCTTTTACATATATGTATACGTTTACATATGCCTTATCTCAAAATATTCCCGATAAGATATTGTTTATAAACAATATTATTATAAATATTTGTATATTCTTGTTAGATTCGTGAAGCGCGAATAAAGACAATTTTATAGTTAGTATACATGAATACTCTTTAAGAGGGTATTTTAATATAAGCACTCAGTTTGACACACATTTGTGGATATGACAATTCCTTCTACCATATAAATATATATAAAAAGATTGTTTTAATAAACAAATTCATTGAATTTGGTTAAAAATTAAGCATATTGTTGAGCGTTTAGTAGATTAGATATATATTATTTTTGTTTGAATATTTTTGATATTACTCTTATATATTTTAAATTAATTTTGTACTCACCATTAAATGTAAAATAAATATACAGCTACTAAATCTAAGGTCCCACAGCCGTGTAGGGCCTTTTTGTGGGCTCCACATGCTGGCGATGTGGACGCTGCGGCTATATCTGCAAATAGAGAGCGATTGAGTATGAAAAGTTGACTAAGTAATCAGATGCCAAACATATATATATATATATCAAAATGTCAACACAATAGGAAAGCAAGTGTCTGTGGCAAGGTATCAGTGGCAGAGCATCTGTGGCATTCGCCACCTTAAAAATTCTGTGGCAAGTCAGTTTTGTCTGTAGCGGTTTGCGTGGCACGTGTGGCAGCCGTAACGTGATAGCAGCACAGTGGTTGAAAGTGTATTTAATTGAATGCAAATTCAATAGAGACTAAAAAATATTATATTTTATTTTCAGCAAATATAATTAATTTTACAGATATTATTATTCAGAAAAAACTAGAAAGAAGAATTAGAAATGAATAAAAAAACATAAGTATATCAATTAAAATATTTATAGAGGTTAAAAATTTGGACCTAACCCCAAATGGGAAATTAGGGGGTAAAATTTTTACATGAAAATCGACTGAAAATTCGGATTTGAGATTTAAATGCAGAATTAATCTTGATGGTAAACCATTGATAAAAAGACATTCCTTTTGAAAATCGGTTGAGTTTTGACCAAGTTATGGATGTTCAAAATTGTGGGGTAACATTTGTGTATTTGAGAAATTTTATGTACATTTTTGTGTACTCTGCCCCACTGTGCGGCGCTTGCAACTGCCACTTAGTGGCCGTCGAGTGTTGGCGTGAGTGGGTGGCGTGCCGAATGCGGCTAATGAAAAGAAATTGGCCAATTGCGAATTTGTCTGATGGGAGAGCTTGACGAATGCGATTGCCGAGTGCCGAGTGCCAAATGCATTTTGCCCGTCTCTCACGCTTGGTCCAGTTAGTCGTGACCCACAAAGCAGAGGTTAAGAGCACAAGCCGCAAATGCAATGCGATTGGGCCTGCGAGGGATGCATCTGTGGAGTAATCGATAAGCGATTAACTCTCGAATGACCACAAACAGTTGGCTTGTGGGCATATATTTCGAAACTTAATGGAGAAACACTATAATTTGATGGGAATCAGGTATGTTGAGAGTTATCGACAGCTTTCGAAAGTTATCGAGAGCTACTGAGTGACATCGATAGAAAAGAGTGCTATTAAAAGTTATCGAGAGTCACAAAATTATTATAAAATACGTTTAAATTGCAATATGGTGTGAGATATCGAGAGTTTAAAAGAACTAATATGCATTGTCGATTAACGATAACATCTTAAACTATTATAAATAGTAAACTTTGAGTGCAATTTAAAGAAAATCAATATATTGATTGGGTTATCTCAATTTTTTGTGAGCCAGCGAGTGATTTTGACAATTATCGAAAACTATCGAGCGGTGCTCAAGTTGTAAATGAGAAGGTAAACCTTTCTCACATTTTTCAGTTAAAGCCCATAAAGTTGTCTGTGGTCCATCATCAAAACTGGACACAGGTTCAGGTCGCACGAACAGGCAGCCATAAACAAATTGAAATTGAATAAACGACAAGGCGGCTAATTTCAGTGGAACCCAAAACTGAAACCCGTTTCGCGGATCAAGTGGGGGCAGTTGCCCATTTGGGGCCAGGGGCCAAAACCCAATTCCCGCTGCTCAGTTGCCAAACAGCGCTGCAAATTGTGTTAACGCCCCAAAAGCGTGAGCTGACCAAGCAATTTGTGTTTATGATAATCGCGAGAGATCATTTCCAGGAACAATAATTTGCTACATACAATTTTGAAAACAAAAAAAAAATTAATACATATATAAATATAATAATAAATATGATAAAGATGACGGTAAAATTATCTGAAGGTCAAAACCAGGACTAAAATATTGTAACTTTTTAACGGTATAGCTTATGAGAATTAAAATATTTATTTTAATGCTTTCGAAAAGCTCTCAAATAAACAAATTTATATATTTTTTATGTCAAAAATGTTCATGAAAAATCTAAAAAAAACGAAAACCAAAAAATTGGTATACTCACAGTAAAAATAATGAATTAAAAAAAACATTCTAAAAAGCTTATGCAAAAATTTAAAAAATTTAAAAATGCAAATTATGTTCAACACAAAATGAACAAAATAAATTCTCAAATTATTAGTGCAAAATCCCAAAAATCAGCACAAAACTGTTTTATTCCAATAATGTTATTAATATGTGCATTTTCATAAATAACTTAAATTTTGCATATTTTTAATCCATATCGAGTAAAGTAATAAAATATATATTAAACTATTTTTTTTTTTTAAATAGTCAATTTGACGCAACAAAATAATATTATTTTTAAAAAGTAGCATCATTTTAATCAAGTTAATAATTTTGTTTGTTTGTGAACTTGAAAACTAACTTTAACCTTTTAAAAAGTTTTCAATCAAATCGAAAACCTAAAGGTGAACTGATCTGTAACGTCTCATAAAGATTAGTCAAAACTTGGCATCGTTCTGGAATTTTTTTTGGACAGCGCACTTTCACTAAAAAATTTTTGTTTTGAAAGAGCCTTTGCCGACATGGGCAAGTGAATCATGCAAGCAATCAATCAATCAATCAAGCCAGCCAAACAGACCAACCCACATTGGGGCAATAATAATAAAAGCGAAGCAAAAATTAAATAAAAATTGAGTTGAGCTTGTTGTATTTATCTGTTTCTCTTTTATGATTGCCTGTATTTGCACACTTTTACCGCAGCAAGGGGAGGCAGGAGGCCAGGTAACAAACCACAACAGGTGAAAATGAAATCGAAATTGTTTGTGCGAGAAGCTGCTTTCAATCGATTTGTGAGCCGCAGTTAGACAAAAGCGGACACCAGATGGGCAGCTGCCAGATACAAGCCAAATACAAGCCAAAAAGATACAAAATGCAGATACAGATACAGTTGCTCACTTCCACAAGCCATTGTTAAAAGTGCTTGTTGCTGTTGTTGTTGCCTTTGAATTCAAGCGCAAAAATGCGGTCAGAATCGCGCTCAGAACTGTAAATTGTAAAAACGTCGAAACAGCAGCAGCAGCAAATAAAATAAACAACAACAACAACAGCAGCAGCAGCTTCAACAATGAATCAATAGAAATGCGATTTAACAACGGTAAATTGTCTGCTTATAAAATTTATACATATTTTTTCAACACTTTTTTCTTCTACTTTTTTTGTTGTATTTGTCTTTAATTTGCGCCCAATTAATTTCTCTTTTTTGGGCAGCGCTTTTCACTCTTTGGCTCTTCTTAACTTGGCTAATTGGCCGCCGTCGGACCGGACCGGACAACGTGTAGACCACATTACAATATTTCTTCAATATGGTTTTTTTTTTGGGGTTAACTGTAAAGAACACCTGAGTTGACGTTAATGTTAATGTTGTTGTTTTTGTTGCACACTCAGCTGTCGATTATTAGAAAAAACAAGCGTCCGCTTATTTCTTTGGGTTTAACGAATTTGAAATACCCTTTTTCCAGTAGTCAAATAAAAACAAATTGTAAGCCAAGTAAAGATAAAAATTACCGAAAATAAAATTAAAATTAAAGCATAAAAATAACTTATTTTTAAAATTCGAGCTTCATCTAGAAAACAAATAACAATTATGATTTGTGCTAAATAAAATACTATACAGCTTCTAATGAAATTAAAGGATTTCTGTCAAGTTCTACAGGAACAATAATATATATATAGCTTATGCTGTCACCAAATTCTACTTCCTTCTGTGCGTTACAAATTTCTCAGCTTATTTATAAGAGCCGCTTTCATAAAAAAGTAAAGTGGCAACCAGCTAAGCTCATGCCACACAGCACAGCTGCTGCTGCCGTCGCCGCCGCCGCGTCTAACTGTTTTGCATGCGGCTGCCACAGCTGACCCCGACCGTTGCCCCCGCCCCCAGCCTCGCTCTCCCATCTGCGATGGTATCAAAGTCAACGCCACGGCGCCCAATTAAGTGCGCCGGAATGGCCCGGCCTGGCTTTGCCGGGATCTACTTAAGCCGCGTCTCGTCAGTTGGCCAGGCCTAAATATGTGAGCCAAAGAAAGTGGCAACACTGTTGCCTGCTGGCGGCGCATGTTGCACGCTTCGCTAACGCTTAATTAATGGTAATGGCAAGCCACAGTCTCTGCCACAGTCGCTTGCCACAGCCAGTTGCAATTAACAGTACCGCAGTTTTTGGTTACGAATTGGGTGAAGGGGACGCCAACTTATTGGGGGGGAGGTAGGGAAGGGGGCATACAACCTGCCACCTGATACGTTTTGGGGCGCAAATTCCATTAATAACGCATTAATCGCATCGATACAATTGAAATGGAAAAGCAAATTGTCGCGCAGTTTTCACTTTTCTTTCTCAACTCGTTTTTTTAGCGGTTGTTTTTGTTATTTTTGTTCAGCTCTTTTTTAAATTAGCGGCATTTTGGGCGTTTTGACTTTGGGAAAAAGACCACTTTCCAATCGAAGCGGCATTTTCACACACACACACACGCAGCATTAAACGGTAAATCACCAAACAAAACGCAGTTACCTATAAATTTTTATGAATCTCTTCTGCTTTTTTTTCTCTACTTTGCCGGGTTTTTTTTTCATACGGCCACACAATTAAAATTGCACCACAACAACCACAATTAATGTTAATTACAATCCACACAGAAAATGTAGAAAAAAAATTAAATTTTAATATAAGAAAAATACATTTTCAAATGCTTCACTTTCTTTTGCACCTGATTTAAATTACACCGGTTTTTAGACCACCCGAACGAACTGGTCTACTTAGTTGGTAACACCGGGCAAACAGCTAATGAACATATACATATATAATATATGTATATATAAACAATCATAATTACAGTGGTCGCTAAAAAAGTAAAACTTTCGTAAATAAACGGTAATTTTAATAGCTTTATTCACCTTGAATCTAAAACTTCTATGTTGTTTTTATTGGTTCATATTTGTAAATCGGGTTTTTAAATATCACAATTTTACCAACTTTAATATTTATTTTAAGAATATTATTATTATTTTTTTGAAAAAATGAGAAATTTATGGACAAATTTTATAAATTAATAAATATTTCTTATGCAAAAATAAAGGAATTATATATATATTATATAATATAGGAATTTTATGTATAGGAATTAATGAAAACCATATTATAAATTGATAAATATTTCTAATGCAAGAAAAATAAACTTTGTAAATTTTCGCTGCAACTTTTATATATTTATAATATAGAATTAATCTGCAGTTGAAATACCTTTCTAAAGACTCAATTCAAATATTACGTATACAACATGTAAAAATCTTGTTTATTTTTTAAAATGCAGTAAAAAAATTAATTGGTTTATTTCTCAACTTTTGTTTAAAGCGTTTTATTGGAATGCGAAAACAGTGTCAAAAATTGGGCAAATGCGAAGGATCAGAATTTGTTGCAGCTGTGCTTGCCACAAAATGCAAATTGCGTGGCAACAGAGCAAGAGAGGGGTGAGGGGGAGGGAGGGAGGGTTAGAGAAGCCGTTGTCATTTCTAATGTTCAACTGGGTGGTCCCCCCAAGGACCCAAAAACGTGTCAAATGAACAACTTTGCAATTTTGGTGTCGCCAAATGCATTTGGGAAATTTGCGCCACTCGGGCTCCATTTTGGAGGCTTTTGTTTTTTGAGGCAACAAAATGGCTGAATGAGTTGTTGCAGCCACAAGCTGCTCTTTATCAGCGCCTGCCACATGCGGCAAGGAAAGGAAGCCTCACAATTTATGACAATATGCAAATGATAAGCATGTCGCAAACAGAGAACTGAAACACAGACAGACAGACAAACACACACACACATTTTACAGTTGTTAAATCTTAGCTAGTTTCCACTGAATTAAACCAAATTAAAGAGTAGAATCTATTTCTTATTTAATGTAATTTCAACGTTACTTTTATTTTTGCTCTTTTAATTTTTCAAATTTAAATAAAAAAATTATTTAGGATCTGATTTTTAATTTAATGTAATTTCAACTTTACTTTTATTTTTGCTCTTTTCATTATTAATTAACCACCTAAAATTCTGAATTAAATTATATTAATTATATTACTACATTTAAAGCTAAGAAACATTTTTAGATATTTATTTCTATGCTCTATTTATAAGATAACAGATATTTTTATGAACACCAAAAATTAATTAGCAGTTAATTTACTGTAAATATTAATTTCAACTAAATAACGTTCAAATTAATTAATGAATAAACAGAAAAAAGGAGAAATTACGCCTGTGGCATGGGTATTACAAAACTCTATAAAAGAAGAAGCACTTTAGTGATAGAAATGTTGGAATGCGATGAACATACAAATATGACGAGTATTTAAGTGTGTTATCAGGTTGTACCGAGTGTTTATTCATTTACAGCTTAAGTCTGAAATTTCTTTTTTTCTTCTTTTTATTTATTTATTTCTTTTTTTTTCGATTGAAATGCGGTTTAATTTGAATCTTTAATGTTGCTTGCATGTTCTTTCAGTTAACGTTTTTTCTCGGTTCACTCTCCCTTTTTTTATTCATTTGGGCTTTGTGCTTTGAAAGATGCAAGAGATTTCCATTTCATTCATTCAACAGTTTTTTTTTTAAAGAGTGAAGAGCAGATGGGGGCCAGCTGTAATAAAGATGTTGCAGCATGTAGAAAGGCAAAGAACCGTTAGACGCCAGCAAAAGATTTCGAAGAAATTGTTGAAAACTTGTTAAGCGGCAAATTAACATTTCACGAAGAAAAGGCCAATCGCGTGTTGCCATTGCTGTAAATGTATCTTGTATCTTATTAGCTGAAATTCTCTCTCTCCGAATTCTCGCCTTGGCCAAAGACAAAAACGAACAGTAGAAGATGGCCAAAATCAAATTGACTTGGTGCTCATAAATTATGCGTTATCACAGAAAAGTTTTTACTCAAACAAGTCAATGTTGTTGGCGAACGAAAGTCACACCAAGAAACAACAAAAAGCAAAAACAAAACCCGCAAACAATGAATGGATTTCAAATGACAATCAACAGCCAAGCTGACAAAAAAAGTAAGATCTATGAGCTCACAGAAAGTATCAACAAAATATATAAAAAAATTTTTAAATAAAATAAAGAAAACATGAAAATGTTGTCTTCAACCTGGCGAAGTTTCAACACCGCACAGGAAATGCATAGTAAACTAAACAAAGTTTCATGTTGTTTTTTGTTTAAAAAATGTTTGTTTTTTTCTATAATATACATATATTTGTAGAGGATATAATAAACGTAACTTTAAAATGTCACAAGACTGTTGTTGACTATAAAAACTGCGAGAGAAAGAACGTCTTTAAAAAACCGACCCCATAGGGTCTCGAACCCGTAACGTTTTGCTTTTTGAAATGAAGTTTTCTAATACATTTTTTTTGTCAAAATGAGTTTAAAATGTAGAATAATACATTTTTAATTAAATTAAGTAGAGAATGCCACAATATAAACTAAACGAGAACGATTAATTTCCTTCTTTCTTTTTTTGCAATTATTGGGTATAATTTCCTGAAATATACATTTCAGCATTTAAGTTAAGAAATGTCACATTTCTAGCGATGGAATTGCAATACCCTTTGCTAGGGCATAAAAACGGGCGACAATCATAGATCAAATAGATGCCAGAGACTTGAACTCGTCACGTCTGCTTAGGGAGATTTAAGCTGGAAAGCAAATGATTTGAGGCCAAGAAAAAAACACAAACACAGATGTAGCTGAACTCCGTTTGCCAACTTGCAACAGATGCGACAACAACAACAACAACAGCCACAACGACAGCGACAACAACAAAAACAACTGGCAACTTGGCATTGCATTTATGGCCAAGTCGCGTGTTTCTTACCTGTCTCTCTTAATGTGTCTCTGTGTGTTGTTGTTGTTGTCTGTCTCTTTTTTTTTTTTTAACTGGCGCGAGGAATTGAGTTTATTGTGCCACCGCGCGGCGTTCTTTGGTTTGTCGCATCAGCTTGATTAGAATTCGAAGTAGTTAACGGTGCATTTAATGCGCTCCAAGACGGATCAAATGCATTTAACACCGATCTTGGCTACAAGTGTGTGTGTGTGTGTGTGTGTGCGTCTGCTGCTGGTCTTGTGTGTATTGTTTGATTTTGATTGATATGTGAACTCATTAGGCTCACATTAAAGTCTAATTATCATCAATACACTAAGAGAAAAAAGTGAGCGCTTGCAGAAAAACAATAAAAATAAATACGAAAATATGTTTGTACTTTTACCAATTGATTTCTTTGACTAAACTAAGTTATAGGCTTTGAAAAAGAGCTTGAGCAAAATAATTGACACCCCATACATAATATAAAAAGTTATAAAATACTAATAATCATTATACACTATTTTTTTACTCAACAAAATAACCGATCTTAGAATTGAAAAATTAAGAATAATAAATTCGAAAGATGTATTGTTAAAAATACAGCAGTGTTTAAATGGATTGTGTTTTTTCCAATCTTAAATATGTTTTAAAAAATGCATTCATGCATAAAAGAGAGTTTATATTAGTTGTAAGCAATCTGGCAACGCTGATAAATATCTGAGCAGGATAAGTAATTGGGAATATTTTCCTATTGGGAATTTTTTTGTAAATAAAATCAACTACTTCGTACTCTTATATGCTTAACTCTTATATTAAACACTTACCGTTGAAAAGCAAATGTCCTCGTGTTGAGCTCTCTCTCTTGCTCGCACACTCCTGCGGCGGCTGCTTGAAAGCTTTGCACAAATGAAGAACTTTTTGTGATGATGCGTTTATGTGTGCCTGATTTTTTTTTTGTCTGTGTGTGTGTGCGTTGTTTTTGTTAGTTTGCTTGCGGACTAAAGTCTAAAGCAAGGCATCAAATGCACCAAAAAATATGTTTAAAAAAAAACAGGTAAATAAAATAAATAAATAACGATAAAAAAGAAGCAACAGAACATGCAAGTACGCTGAAGAAGAAGACGACGAAGAAGCTGATGATGAAGTGAAATCGACAGAGCGCTGCACAACACGTAACGTAAATAAGAACCGATGAGGAGAGAGAATAACCAGCCAAGCAACTCTCGTCAAATGAGACGGGGGGGGAAATGGGTGTGCGAGAGAGAGAGGGAATGCAGGTGCGGAGGGGAGTCATATTATAAGGTATTTTTCACATTGAAAAGTCCAAGCGGCCGATGATGATGCCAACTGATTAGTGATTAGTTGCCATTTGACATATATTTATCGCGCACTCGCTCCCTCTCGCTCTCTCTCTCTCTCTTTCAAAAAATATTTTCGTTAGGATGGGGATCAGTGGCAAAGACAAAGACAGCAGCAGGAACAACAGAGATGCACGCGTGTATGTGTATGTGTATGTGAATGGGAATGTGAATGGCATTGGGGATAAATTGTCAATAAGTAATGAGAAGTGTGTTTGTTGGCAGCGGGGTGGGGGCGGGTGCCGTACATCATGACAGGCCACTTTTTGTGGGTCGTTCGTCTGTTTTGATTTGTGTGAGTGTTTTGTATGTTTGTGTCTGTGCGTGTGTGTGTGTGTGTGTGCAATGGTTCTTATGATTATGCTCGCTGCTCTGAAAATACACATATCGAAAAGCTGTGTGCGCATCCGCAATGAAAATCTTTTGGGTTTTGATTTTAAGAGAGAGAGGAGGGAGAGGGAGAGAGAGAGAGCGGACAAATAGCTATTGTGCTAATTGGGAAAAATTAGAAAGCATGAAATGCCGAATCCGCTTGCCCGCAGCACCTATGCAACCCCCCCTCCGAACAGCACCGCACCCCGCCCGACTGGCTGCTTAATCGACTCTGCGCAGCTGCAGCGGTATTTAATGCAACTGTTGATTCTTCTATTTCCACTTCTTTGTGTTCTTCGTTATTGAGCTTGTGTCCTATTCGACTGATTGGAGTCCAATTGGCATCCTTGGAACGCACACCATTTCATTTTTTTCTTTGGTTTATCTTCAATTTTTTCTTATATTTTTTTTTTTACACAATAAATTAAAAAACAAAAAAATTACGTTTACGAGTATTTTTTATATGTAAATATTTTCTTTTTTCTTGCTATGCAGTTGTCTGTTTTTAGTGCTTAATTACCCGCTCAGGGTTAACTTATGTCTGACAATAACAACAACAACAGCAAAAACAAGAACAGTGACAACAACAATAACAACACTCACTTCACTGCGTTCAGCGCCAGGTCTCTCTATGTGTGTCTGCGTGTTTTTGAATAACGGTAATTGCGAAAAGAACAACAACAACAACAACAAAAAAATATATAAGAATTTAATACACTGACACTGGCACTGGGCGTCTTGGGCTTAGAGCACGAGACAAAAACGAGACTCGTTCACGATCCGAGCGGAATTCGGTTGCGGGAATCGGATTCGGACTCGGAATCGAATTCGAATTCGGACTCTGTGTTAGATGCGCCAAGCGAGCCAAAGACGTGTGAACTCGTCGAGCGACGAACGCGAAATACACGCGAGCCAGCCAAGATACTTTCTTTGGCCTCGTAATGTAACTGTCGGGAACAGAAGAAGAAATTCAAGACAAGACACACACACACACACAGACGCGAACACAGCAAAATCTGCGACGACGACTGAGACTGTGGCAGCGCCGACAGTGGAGGCAGCCGCCTGTGACTGGCTGGCTGCGCGCCGGCGCTCTCAACGACGCGTCGTCGACGTCAACTGCACAATTGAGCACAGCAGCGCAGCCGCCGCGACGCGTCACCTCGCGCAGCAGCATAGAACTGGCATTCACAGGTTCAATTAGCACTCGTTGCCTGATTAGCTGCACCAATATTGCTGAATCATTTGGTAATTGGGCATGCGAAAAGCTCTCCTGCAGCTGGCAGCTTCAATAGTCTCCTGCAGGATCATATGCTGGCGACAGCGCAGTTGTTGCTGACGCGCACTTGAACTTGAACTTAAAGCGCCAAAGTAACGGCAGCGGCATTGGCTAATTTATTGTTGTTGCCGCTGTCAGCAGAGTTGCCAACCGTTTTTATGTTTATGCATTTTTGCGATTTGTATTGAAATAAATTTAAGATAATAACTATTTCTAAATGAATGTACAAATGTATATGCGTTTATATTTTTTACTTACATATATTTTATCCACCTGCTGTAAACGGCGCAATTGGCAACCCTGTTCTCAGTACTTGCCTGTGTGCATGTGTGCGTGCTTGATTTAAAGCTGTTGTTGTTGCTGCGCTTGTGCTTTTCTCCGCATTTGCTGTTAGAGACAGAGCCAGTGCAGCCGCTGTCGCTGTCGCTGTCGCAGTCTCAGCTTCAGCTGCCGATGCTGGCTCTCTTTTGCACACACACACACACACACATACACAGAGACATGCTCGCGCACAGAGCGGCAACTGGGCGCATTTCAACGGTAAACATCATGAATGCATTTGGAAAGTGGCTCGTGGTGTTTGCATTTTGCATTTCTTCGCATTCTTTTATGTTTATGTGTGGCTGTGTGGCTTTTGCTTTGCCTGCGGACTGGCAACCAGCGCACAATTGTGCCAGCAACAACATCAACAACAACAACAACAACAACCAACAACAACGATGCCGAAGACGGCGTTTTCATTTCTCAGAATTGATTGGCCGTCGCGGCTGCTGCAGTCGCGTTCGCATACTCCACACGCCAGCTTTTATTTCTTGGTTGCATTTTTTTTGAGCTGTTGCCGCTGCTTTTGCTGCTGGCGCTGCCGTCGTCGCTGCCAAGCACCTGTCGTTGTTGCTGTTTTCTTGCAGCTGCAGACGCTGCTTAGACGTTTTGCCCAGTTGCTTCTTACTGTCTGTCCGTCCGTCCGTCCGTTCCACCGTTTGTCTGTCTGTCTGTGCCTTTTCCTTTGCGATTCTGATTAAATAACGTTTGACTTGGCGGGCGTCGACGTCGACGTCGTTGTCTGCGTCGGCGTCTCTGGCTGCGTCCTCGTCACGTACCTTGTTTATGCGACACACACACGCACGCACTCACACACACGCGCACACAAATAAATATCCCCGTATGCAACAGGCAATGCCCGTTATGAACCGCGAGATAACAACTGTCATTTTGTGTGATCTTTCTTCTTCTTCTTTGTGTGTGTTTGGCTAGGTGGCAACACTTGTCGCCACGTTCACTGTAAATATGGCGTATACTTATTTTCTTCCATTATGAATAAAAAATTTTTTTTTCGTTGCTTGATTTCGTTATAATCGAAATATGTCAAAATTGCTATTCTAATGTTTTACAATTCGTAAATGGTGAAATAAAAAAAAAATCCAAACTATTTTGAACTATTTTTGTACAAGGAAAAAAAAAACAAATAAATAAATAAATAAATAATAAAAATACACTATGATGGCAATTATTAAATACAAATATCGATTGTAACTTTTGAATAGGAATATAAATATTGAAACAGTGTTGTCATAGATAAAAAAAAATTTTTACATTTTTAAAATATAATGTTTAAAAATGGTTGAATATTATTAAAATAGTGTTGTATGAAAAAAGTTTTATAATTTAATCAATGTTAAAATGATTGAAGAATTAATATAGCAGGGTTCCCATACAATATGAACAATTTTAAATTAAAATCAATTTTGATTTTCTTTTTAAATGTATATTATAATTTATTTGATGAGCGCTTATTAACTGAACAACTGTTTAAAATATAATAAAAGTTTAAAAATTATTTAAGAAGTATAATTTTTTATGTTTTCATAATTATTTGTGCAGAGTTGCCATACAGTATAAAAACTTGAAAATTTTAAATGATAATTAATTTGGATTTACTTTTGAAATGTATGCTATAATTTACTTATTTATCGCAAGAATCTATTCGTTCGCTTCATTAGCTGTACATGGCGCAAACCTGGGCAACTGGGCAACAATGTTGCTGCAACATTGGCAACAGTTGTGGTCAGCGCGGCTCCTTCGACTTTGTCTGAGTTCAGTTTTTCAGTTTTTCAAGTTCTTTTTTTCAGTTTCTTCTGTTTGATTCTGTGCTCATTCTCATTCCCATTCCACGCATGCGCAGTCTACTTTTCAATTTGGCATCATCAGCAACAGTTGCTGCCGTGTTGCTGTTGCTGTCGTGTTGTTGCTGTTGCTGCTGTTGTTGTCTTTCGTTTCTAGCTTGTTTTCAGTTGGCGTGTAAATCTATTAACGTCGCCTCGTTCTATGACTGGCATCGCATCATTGTAATTCCTCAACTCACTTGCTGCCAGTTGATGCCAGTTGCTGCTCCGATTGCTGCTGCTCCTGTCCAAATGTTGTTGCCCAGTTGGCCAGTTGCTATTGCCATCCAACGATCGCCTCGTGCCAATTTGCCTAAGTCGACTATTTAACTATTTTTGCCATTTGCCATTTGCCGTTGCTCTTAGCCGAGTTGATGCTGCCCCATTTGGACGTGCGACTTTTATCTCTGATTTTATTTCACGGCACGTCGCTTGTTCTTCTTGTTGTTGTTGTTGTTGCTGTTGTTGTCGTGCTTGTTGCCCAGTTAACAGTCAGTCAACGTAGACGAGCGCCACCTGCTTCTTCTGCCCAGTACCCCAATTGCTGACTCTCCTCTCTCTCTATTTGCATACACACACCACACACACACATACACACACACACACACATACACACTTCGCACACATTACCGCCTAATTTGTGGCCCATTGTGGGTCACAGAGTCTGTCCCTGCCCCTGCCCCACATGATTGATGAACGACAGTTGTTGCCGCTTAATTGCCACAACATTAGCGAGAGCTGACGGCCCACACTCCACATATGCAGATGCCACTGGAAACGTGGGGAGAGGGTGGAGGTGTGGAGGGGGGTCAACAACAAGACAAAGTGCAAAAGGGGGTGCAGTCAATTAAGTATAGATTAGACTCAGATACCGATGTGTTCCGGTTTGGAATTGATGGACTAAGCTGAGATACAAGATACAGATAAAGCGAAGATAAACAGTAGATAAATCGAAGATACAAATTAGATAAATAAATAGACAAAAGATAAAAATAATACAGAAATTAGCTTAAGCATAGATAATAGTTAAATGGTAGATAAATGGTAATTTAGGATTGATTTAAGTTTAATTTAAAGAAAGTGAAAGAAATACAAAAAAAAAAATTAGGATAGATAATTGAAGATAGATCAATAAAAAAATTCACGAAAAAAAGTGAGAAATATAGCAAGAACATAATGCATACATGTACATCAAACACAGACAGACTTTAAATAAATGGAATGCAGAGGTAAATAGAAAGTAGTTAGTTTGATAAAAAAAAAGATAGAATAAAAGAGAGATATAAATTACGTAGATAGATAGATAGATAGTATATAAGGTATAGATGAGAGATATGCAGAAAATATTTGGACTTAAATAAAAAATAGATGAAAGAAATACAAATATTGATACAAGACAAGAAAATAATACAGGAGCAACATAGATAGAAGAAAAGTTAATATTTAAATAGATAACAGACAGATAAACTATATATGTAAATGAGGATATAGAAGATGTGTAGAATATGTACAGATAGACAAAATACAAATTAAAGATAAATAAAAAAAGTATAAGTAAAAGTAAAAAAGAAGATAAATAGACGGTCTAAAAATTCAAAAAAAATAGAAAATACATATGTACTAAATATTGAATAAAGTTAACATTTCAATAGACAATAGACAGATGATAGACAAACTAACAATGGAATGTGCAAAAAAAAAGATAGAAATTAAGTGAAAGTAAGAATGAATTAAAATTGAATATATAATTAAGATATGGCAAAAATAATATAATAGCAAATAACAAAATAACCAAAAGTAAAATAGGAGCTTAATAGAAGATATAAAGAAGAAATGGAGAGTATATAGGTATATATGTATGTATTACATATATTTAAAAAAAAAAGCAAAATATAAATTGAAGGCAAATAGAAAAAAATAAAAATATGAATAAAGAATAAAATAGAAGATTAAAATTGGATATAAAGAAAATATTCAAAATAAAAATTAAATAAATAAAAATATGAATAATCATAAATAGAATATTTAAATTGGGTTTGTTATAGATAGGTCAAATACTATCGACCAGATTGCAGCTAAATGTTCTTGTTGCATTTGTGGAACACAAATTTTATTTGATTTTATATTTTTTGTCTGATGTAGACCTCACAGTGCGTTTGTCGGCGGTCAACGGAACTGGCTAATGGAACTGTGGACTGGGAACTGGGGACTGGGACTCGAACTGGGACTGAGGACTGGGAACTGGGGACTGGGGACTGGCAGTTGTTATTTGGTTATCTGTCTATGCCATATATGTCGACAAATGCGCAGTTAGCCCGCTCCGGTGATGGCGATGGCAACGTGTGTGTTACGTACTCCGTATTTATGATTGGCAGCCAGTTGGCGACTCTTCAAAACGCTGCTCAAAGATCGCATTGAGTGCTGCGGCGGTGCAAACACCGTTCGCTGTATAAATAAAAAGCGTACTTACGATTGCCGATGCAGACGGAATGCGTTTAGTGGCGACTCAGCCCCAGATCAACCCATCTCTTTCTATCTCTCTCCCTTTCTCTCTCTCTCTCTCTCTGTTGCACACTCGCGAGGCAATGTCAAGAATGTTAATGCAGCCACAGCAGCTATCGGCAATGACAACGTTGACAACAACAACAAAAACAGACGTGCAGAAGAAGAGCAACTAAACAAACGGCATGCACGACTAACACGTACCCTAATATTCTAATGTTAACAATAGGCGTAATCTAGTCAACTTAAATACTCCAATTTTGCCTTCTGTAAAGCATCAAACGAGCTCGAACCCGATTCTCTAACTTTTTTTCAATATTTTTTTGTGATTTTTAATTAATAATTATTAAAAATAATATTTTTAAAATTTTTCAGTAAGCATTTATATGTCTGACTTTAAAGACTGCATTTAAAAAAAACGAATCGAATGCGAGGTTCAAGTCCTTAACAATGTTTTTTTTTCGAATTTACAGCATTTTACGTTAGATACAAATTACACAATCAATAAGTATTTCAAAGAGTTAAACGCAGAAAAAAATAGAAAGGTTCTAAAAGTAAATTACCTTATTCTATAAACAAAAATTTGTACTAATATTTTCAATTCAAGGGCATATAAGAAAAATATTTGTTTATAATTAATAGTTGTTCTAGTTTTTCCAATTTTGTTCTTTGATATTCAATGAAATTATAACTTTCTAAAAGTGTATATATTTACTTTTTATTGCAATCAAAAATTGTTGATCCAGGTCCAGACTTATAGTAGTAACTACTTTTAGATCACCTGTCACATATACTTACCCGATGTTAATATGCCCAATTTGCTTGGTGTGCAGGGTACAACACGTCCAACAACTGTAGAAACGAGCTCAAACATTTACTTAATCCATTTCCAATGCAATTGCTCTCGTTCCCGTTCCCGTTCCCGTTCCCATTGCCAATGCCATTCCCATACCTGTTCCCATTGACGTTCCCGTTTCGTCTAGAATTCATCTAGTTTTTTTTTCTTTCTGTTTTTCACTCGACTTGACTTTATACAAAATTTACAACTACATAGTTAGATAGTAGGGGCTACAGTTACTTAGAGCTAATTTCCTGGCAGTCAGCTGAGGATTGCTGCCCGGCCTTGGATTGGGATTGGGATTGGGACTGGGACTTGGCTTGGTCGGGCAGAAAATATGCCATGCCGCTGAGGACCACCACCAGGCCGAGGAGCGCCCAGAAGCTGTTGTCGCAATTGCTGAACAGGGATCGTCCCAGCAAATTGCTGCCAACCACAGCGCCAAGGCGACCCACCATCATTATGAAGCACATGCCCATCGCATTGATCTGCGTGGGATAGAACTCCATGGCAATGGTGCCCACAATGCCCCCACAATTGCCAATGGCCATGGCCAAAGTCAGCGCGATCACCACCAAGGCAAAGTTCTCCAGCCAGTGGAGCAGCGCCAAACAAACCACGGTCAGCGCCATCCAAGACACTGTGGAGAAATCAACGAGAAACCAAATTCACATTTTTTTTGTCCAAAAAATTCAAAAAAAATTATTTTCAAAAATGAATATACTTTGAATGTAGAATCAATCTATAAGTCGCATGAAAAAAAATGTTACCCCCCTAGAATCAATATTAATGTTGTTTTCTATGCTAATTATGACAAATACAATCGATTAAAAACAAAAATTCGCAATTCTAAATTTTGAAAAAACAGTTTTTTCGAAAAATTACGAGGGGGGAGTAGGTGATTTTCTGACCAAAAAGTTCAAAAAAATTTTATGTTAAAAATGAATATATTTTGAATGTAGAATCAATATATAAGTCGAATCATAAAAAAAATGCCATCAAACACGAAAATCGGTTCACTTTTGACAAAGTTATGCGGGTTTGATATATAGAAGCTATGGGATC